>ML283473.1:3599-16311 GCA_005239495.1 Nicotiana undulata | reverse complement strand
TTTTGGAGAAAGTATGTTTTCAAAGGAAATCTTTCTACATAAAAAATGATTTTTATTAGCAAAGCTTTTCATATGAATTGTTGTTTAAGGGTTCCCACCAATTTATGGAATTTAATGGCTAAGGCTCGATGTGAATAAATAGATGCAGAGTTGAGTTGTGGGGTTCTCTATTGCATTGTGTTTTCTTCGGGTTTGGTTTGTTTTGCTATCCATCTTCCTGTGTAATTTATGTTGTTTCGTGGTTATTTTTCTGTAATTTCCCTTCCGCATTATATTGTCATTGTTGTAAATTATCCTGTAAATTCTTAGATAGATGTAGTGTTCGGTTACTTCTATATTCATGTTAATTATTTTTGTAGACCAGTGGTGTCTTGACTAGTCCTCGTCACTACTCCACCGAGGTTAGTCTTGATACTTACTGGGCACCGCTGTGGTGTGCTCATACTACTCTTTTGTGCATTTTTGTTTGCACAGATCCAGGTTTTGATTGTTAGTAACTGCGCGGATGATTGCTGAGGAGACTCAAGGTAACCTGTTGCTGCGTTCGCAGGCTTCGGAGTCACCTTCCTTGTATTATTATTCATACACTGTCATATTTATTTCCAAAACAGTTGTATTTAGAAGTCGTAGGAAATTCGTAGAGCTTATGACTTGTATTACCGGATTTGGGAAAACATTGTAAATTCGGTCAAGGTTTTTATATCTAGACTGTTAGTGTTCCTTTACTTATTGTTGTTATTATTAACTGTTAGGCTTACCTAGTCTCTAGGACTAGGTTCCATCACGATACCCAACAGAGGGAAAATTTGGGTCGTGACAGCCACCCTTATCTCTCTATTAGCCACCCGTATCACTACGCCCTAACATTGTCATTAGCCATTCTTATCTCTCCGATAGCCAGCCATATCACACCGTATAATATCCACCCTTATCTCTCCGCCCGGACAATAACACAATAGCCGCCCGTATCACTCCGTACATTCAACAACAATGAGATTCCACCCTTATGCCCCGCATAAAAACTATGGTGAAATAACACCCTTATACTCCGCGTAACAACAACCAAACCACACAACAATTCACATGTGCTATCATCACAACAACATTACATATCAACTCGTATCACAAGTTCAGGTAGGCTACAACCTTTCCATAGATTCAACGATATCAAAATGTTCACAACAAATATTCCACAACTCAAAATAATGTATATAGAACCTCAATAACAAAATAAATGGAAATGTAACTCATCAAGGGACAACACCCCCTTTAAAATCAACTTCAATTAAAATAGATTATTGACTCTCAATAACTTCAATTCCAATTAATTGTTTAAGGATAACCTCGATAGTGAAAGTACTTCCAAGAAATGGCAAACTTCAGACTCTAGTGTATGAATTAGGCTAACAATGAAGGAGATGGCACAAACTAGTACTACGTCTAATTGCATCAGAACAATCCGACAACAAAATGGTATCATGTGACGACAATTTCAACTAGGAGTAGCTCCACAATAAAAGAAATCACATAATGATAAAAGTGATAAGAACTCCAAATAAAACATATGAGAGAAAGCTTGACAAGTAAAGAATATGAGATGTAACAACAATTTCAAACAAAGCATGTGATAGTAGGCATAACGAATAAAAGATATAACATGTGCTAATAATTCCAAATAAGTACATAAAAGATGCCTAACAGTCTAGACCAGTAAATTTCCACATATAAGCCCGAGTACGTACTCGCCACCTCGCGTACACGGCTTTCACATCACACTAATAGCACAAACGACTCAAATCCTAAGTGGTAGTTCACCCACACAAAGTTAGACAATACTTACCTGAAAGAAGCTAAACTGATACTCTAAAATGACCTTCTTGTGTGAAACAATCTCAGGACGGCTCAAATCTAACCAAAATAACTTAATATCATAAATAAAAACTATAGGAATCAATTTCTGGATAATAACGCTTCGATCTTTAATGAAAACTAAAAATTTAACCCAAAAGGTCAACCCTGGGCCCGCACCTCGGTACCCGACAAATTTACAAAATCCGAACACCCATTACGATACGAGTCCAACCATACCAAAATTATCAAATTCCGACCTCAAATCGTCCTTCAAATCATCCTTCAAATCATCATTTTATATTTTTGAAGGTCTACACAAAAATTCTCATTAATGTTAAAAAATCAAAGATAGAATCATGGAATATAATCAAACCCGGATAAAGAACACTTACCCCAATCCAACACATGAAGAACCCCTAAAACACCGCCTAAATCCGAGGTCTACAACTCAAGATATGATAAAATGTCCAAACCCTCAAATTATAGACTTTTCTACCAGAGATTCCGCTTTTGCGGTCAAAAGGTCGCTTCTGCAGAAAATAATCTGCTTCTACGGAAATGCCTCGCCTTAGTTAATGTTGCTTCTGCACGCAGAGTTCCACTTCTGCGGTTGCAAAGATACGCCTATACGTCCGCTTCTGCAGATCCTACCTTCACTCACAAAGCCCGCACTATTGGACGCTTTTGTGGTCCTTTATCCGCAGGTGCGATAAAATCAGTAACCAGGCCCTTGAGCAATGCAACAAGGTTCCAAAATTATCCACAACTCGTTCAAAACATACTCGGGACACCTTCCGAACATACCAACAAGCTCCATAACATAACAGGGACCTACTCGAGGACTCAAATCATATCAAACAACATCAAAACTATGGATCGCACCCTAAATCGAACTTAATGAACTTTCTACTTTCACAACTAGCGCTTCATCATATCAAATCAATTCGGAATAACCTCAAATTTTGCATGCAAGCCACGAATGAATAACAGAGCTAATCCAACTCTCAGAATCGCAATCCGATCTAACATCAATAAACTCTCTGTCAAACCTCTCAACCTTCCAAAGCTTTAACTTTTCAAATTTTACCAAAATGCATCAAATTAACCTACGAACCTCCAAATCCAAATCCGGACATGCCTAAGCAAAAAAATCATTATACAAAGCTATTGGAATCATCAAAACACCATTTTGGAGTCGTCTTCACAAAAGTCAAACTCCGATCAACTCTTTTCACTTAAGCTTCTAAAACAAGAATTGTTCTTACAAATCACTCCTGAATCGTCCAAAAACAAAACCTGACCACACATGCAAGTCATAACACATTACACGAAGTTGCTTGAGTCCTTAAGCCACCAAAACAGTACGTTACATGCTGACAATTTAAACACTAAGCTACATATGCAACTATATCCTTCTTCATTATCCTCCATTAATAATATTGTCGCAAGTCCTGATACATCTTGGCGACACCCGGATGAATAAAATATCAGGAACTGTGGGCCTCCTAAAGAATCAACTCACAAATCCTATCCACATTGGGCACACAGATACGACCACGTATCCGCAAAACCCCATCTTATCCAACGGTAACATTCTTGGAACCACCGTGCCGCACCGTGTCCTTAAGCACAAGCAAATGGGGGTCGTCATACTGACGCTCTTTAATGCGCTCCTACAAGGAATACCGATAGATTGTACAATCTAGAACACGACTGGGCTCCGAAACATCTAACCTTATGAACTGATTGGCTCAAACCTAAACATTTGCTGCAAGCATCCTCTCACCAACTGGAATATATGCAAGGCTACCCATATTGACAAAGATAATATTGTAGCCCATATCGCCGCCAAATACTTCAAAAAGGGGCATCTTCACTACCCCCTCGGCATTCGTGGGTAGTAGTTTCTCTCCTCGGGTCGTCACGCTTACCAAATTGAACCCGAAGAGGAGTTTTATGGCTGGAATGATACTTCTGGTCAGCTGGGCTTGCTCCAGCACTCTCCACTAGACAATATTAGCCAAACTTCCTGGGTCAACTAAAACACGTTTAATTATAAAATCTAAAACATTAAGAGAGATTACCAACACATCTTATGCGGTAGTAGTAGTCCATCTGCGTCCTCCTCCGTGAAAGTAATATCGTCCTCAGCGACTTCTAGGAGTCTCTTAGTGTGGGTTATTGACACCTTCATCTTTTTGTCCCCAAAAATGTAACACCATTAATCCCGTTCCCCCCGACAATCAGGTTGATCGTCAGACAAGGAGGATTTTCTCCTACTTTCGAGAGTTTCGCGTTATCACGATTGCGGCCGTAGTTTCTTTTTCCTGGTCGCTTAAGAATTCTCTAAGATGGCTATTATTTGGCAATGTCGCCACCTCCTTACGCAAATACCAGTAGTCCCAGTCTGGTGGTCGTTGGTTATATGGTATTCACACCAAAAATTAGGGTCACTTTGACTTGGATTAGATCTTATTAGTTTCGGGAACTGCGCTTCCTTAGTGTTCTCCATAGCCAAAACTAGTTCCATTATGCTGACATTGAAGTTGTATTCGAATAGTCTGGGGTAGGAGGAATCTCATAAACCGATAATCCTTGTCCTGCAATGATCTATTATTGTGACCGTGATCAGCTCTCCTGTCGGTAGTGAACCTATCCACCGACCGGAAACCTCTATCGCGTCATTTGCCCCTTTCATGCAAAGACCTTCCTCAAGAAGACTGTCATTCTATGTCGAAATCATCCTTCGATTTCTTCTTATTCTTCTCCCGGTTCCGACCCTTGGTTGATGCCGGGAAACCCAACTGGTCATCCTCAATTATTAGCTTTGACTCGTACTGGTTATGAACATCTGTCCATGTTGTATCCTAAAAATTGAGTAGGATGTCTTTCAATTTCTGGGAAGCGTCGAAGCTCCTCGGATTCATCCCTTTAGTAAATGCTTCAGCTGCCTATTCATCTGGTACAACCAGTAGCAACATCCTTTATTCTGGAATCTAGTCACGTACTCCCGCAATAATTTGGACTCTCTTTGTGCAATCCTGAATATGTTGGCCTTTCGGACATGTACCTTTCTGGCCCCGGCATGGGCCTTGATAAAAGAATCTGTGAGCATCTCGAAGGAATCTGTTGAGTACTCAGGTAAAAGCGAATACCATGCCAGGGCCCCTTTCGTGCGGGTCTCCCTGAATTTCTTCAACAAGACTGACTCAATATTGCGTAGAGCTAAATCGTTCCACCGTCGTTGTATAGGTGGTGATGTGTTTTTGAGGATCCGAACTCCCATCATACTTCGGCACGTCTAGAATCTTAAACCTCTTTGGGATCAATTCTGGTGTCGCGCTTCGTTTGAACATCAACTGGTGTATCTCTTTGAGTCTGGCCCTTTCAACACTGGTGGTACACCCGGAATTCGATCAATTCGGGCATTTATTTCCCTCATAAACTGAATGAGTTCGGTTTTAAAGGGATCATTCTCATTGTTGTTCCTAGATCCGGTCTCATCCTGTCCGGTCCTGTCGAAGCTGACTTTGCCTCTCAGGGTATTGTTGTCAACGCTCTGCGTTGTTTGGTTTGCGGGAGGAACTGGACCTTGTCCATTTGCGTTGCAGGAATCACCTGACAATGCTTGCCTCAACTCCTTCATGACCTGATTATGTCGTGAGAAATGGCCCATAATAGACCTTGTTTTGCTCCTTTTGGATCCTTAGTGTTTCAGCGATGTGCTCGTCTTTAGCATCATCAGTGTCGTGGATATTGCCCGCCATGGACCGGCGTGGCCTCATCCCCCTCATTGCGGGTATCACTGATCGAATCTTCGTGCTGAGGCTGATTTCCTTGGGCCTCAACGTTGTGTGCGATGTTGACATAGTTATTTGCCATTTTTATGATTTTTGCTAAGAAGAAAAAATCAAACATGTTAGTTATAGATACAAAGATCAATTCAATATCACAACTATCTAAGCCGCACGGTGAGCTCCAAACTGTTTACCCGTAGACGGTACAGTCAAATTTATACGTGATTTATAAACAAGTGAATTGATTTGATCCCAAAATGATAAATAAATTAAATAAGAATGTAAGACTTAGTATTAAAATCAAGATAAGACAGCAGAAAACTTCGTTCCGGGAGTAGAGCTTCCGTGGGAAGTAGTAACGATACTAATAAGCAAGAAGACAAAATATTATTGAGCTTGAACAATATATAGAATAAGCTTGTTAGAAAATTCCTCCCCCTACAATGGTCGTTGAACTTACTATTTATAGTTGTTCCTAGAGAACAAGGTCCAAGGATCAAGCCCCTCTTAAATGACAATTATGGGGGCCATTGAATAATGTATAACGACAGTCTATGAATGCCATATTCTTTGTAACGGACTACGTACTTAATGCTATATAATATTCTCCATTAAATGCTACCGGATATCAGACATTTATTTTATTTTTATGAGCAACATTGCTTTCGGGATTACTGCCATCCGACTTGATTGCCATTTTTCTCGCTTTCCATCTGTATTCGGCTCCATGTGTCACTTTATTATGCGAGCATAAATATAAACATATTTCACCCCATTGTCAAGTCCTTAGTCATTAACAAACTAGACGTTGTTGATACCCAATTTTGCCCTCATACTTTTTAAATATAAATATATATATATATATATATATATATATATATATAGTACATATGAATCATCATTTGATTTATAAACACATACAAGCATTTTTCATAATTTTCTATAATTTTAGAAGGTTATTAAATCAATTTATTCCTATATTTTATTATATAAATACTCGTTAATTTCATCACAAATTATTTTTATGATGATTTTATAATCTAATTTCATCATTTACACCCGTATTAGGTTTCAAATATTTTTAGTGCATTTGTTATAATTACATTTGCATTTTAAAGGCTACAATTGCATATTTTGCAATAATAGCTCATATATACTTATAATTACTTTGTTTATGCAAAACATTACCTTTTATATTTTTATAGTGATAAATAATTGTTATTAACCATTTTTATGCACAATTGATATTTTTGTTATCTATTTATTATTTTTTTATAAATATTTGTTTACTAAATTGGGTATTTAAAATCTGGCTTCAATTGTTATTAAATTTTCAGACCTAAGCTACCCAAATCAACCCAATTACCCCATCCCAACTACTTAATACCTAGCCCAAATACCCCATCCCAAAGCCAAACGACCCATGACTAATACCCGGTCACGACCCGTTTCTAAACGACCTGCCCTGTCTAAATTTTATCTCAGCCGTTGATCTCTCAAGATCAATGGCATTCATTTATTCCCTCCTTTTAATTAGCCTCACCTCCCCCAAACCCTAATCTCTCTTACCAAACGGCCGCCCTAGAACTCCCTCCCATCCTCCACTCTAAAACCCTAAGCATCGTCACCCTAATCTCCCTTCAATTCAAACCAGATATGGAATCAATCGGGGATCTTCTTACCTTATTTGTCCTGTCTCGCTATTGGTTACTCGATTATGGCATAACATAGTGGCTTGCCTAACATGGTTAGAACCTTCCCCCTTTTTTCATCTATGTTTATTTTTCATCTCTATGGGGTACCAATCCCTGAGATTCCATTGATTCTTTATTTTCCCTAAAATTAAGGTTTAGATCTTTTTAATATCTGTTAAATTTTGTTCTTATTTTTTGTTAAAAATCTTATTTTTGTTTCCGCATCTCTATCTATGAATATTGTTTGCGAGTTTTTCATTAAAAGTTTTCTGCCTAATTTACTCGTCCTAAAATTGGGGTCCAGATCTGTTATGGTTCTATTTTTATTAAGTATCTTATTTAATATCCGTCTATGTGCATTTTTGTGATTTTTCGTTAAAGTTTTCTGACTAATCTCATTTTCCCTAAAATTAAGGCTCATGTCTTTTAAGATCTGTTCTAGTTTTATTTTTGGCTGGATATCTTCTTTAATGTTCCGTATACCTGTCTATGTGCATTCTATTGTGATTTCTGTGAATTTCCTAACTGATTTTACTCGCCCAGAATTAGGGCTCAGATCCTTTCAGATCTGTTAGACTGCTATGGTTCCTTAATTTTGAGTATTTTTTCTTTAATATTTTCGTGTATCTATGTTATTCCTTTAGTTATTTATGGATAATTTATTTACCCTAAAAACTAGGGTTTCGATTCTTGGCTAATTCTGTCTGTCTATTTATGACTCTTGCCTTAATTATTACCTAAGAATATTTGATTCCCAGACATGTTTTGATTACTATGACTACGTGTTTATGTATTGTTCTTCTTGACTTGCCTTAATAATGTTCTGAGTTTTTCCTTAATTAGTTGATTGATTATTTCCATGTTTATGTACCATAGTATAATGCTATTTAAACCCCCTATCTCTTTTCCCTTAGACAAGACTAAGAACTCGAAACCATTCTCACTACTATACTTTATACTCTAAACTATTATTCTACTTTGTTTTGGTTTCTAGCCGGCTGGAAGTCAAGGCCAGAAATCCTCTATTGTTGCTTGCTACTGTTGATGACCATCGCTGCATTACTTAACTCCTTTCTGTTTCATCTAATCTAGCAAGTCACTGAAACTTCTTTACCATGTCAATTGTTCAATATGCTACTGTGTGTTTTATACATGTAAACTAGTTGATCAAAACCTATTTGATTATGTGCACTTAAGATTATCTTTAAGTATGTCTAATGTTTTTCCCTAAAAATGGTTCGGCATGTATCTCTTAGTTTGTTTTCGAATCTGTTAGTATGTCGTTCCATTGATCCCTTGTTCACTATGTTCTTAGTTCATACTAATCACTAGTATGATGTTTGACTCATGACTGATCAGTGAATTTCTTCTATGTAGCTTGTCTTAATTTGAATTCTTTACTGCTTTTGTGAAGCATGTTCTTATCTCCTTATCAGGAGGTTGGTGGAACTATACAGATATAGGAAGAGGGATTTGCATATGGTGTTTATTGACCTAGAGAAGGCGTATGAGAAGGTTCCTAGGGACGTCCTTTGGAGGTGTCTGGAGGTGAAAGGTGTGTCGGTGGCTTACATTAGGGCGATAAAGGGTATGTATGATGGAGCTATGACTCGGGTTAGGACTGTGGGAGGTGACTAAGAGCCTTTTTGCGGTTGTTATGGGGTTACATCAAGGATCTGCGCTCAGCCCTGTATTGGCAAAAAATAGACTCGCCATGTGGATATATTAAATGGCAACACGTGTCAGCAAAACTTGGAGAAAAGTGAAGAATGACATGTAAAGATGATATGTGAAACACCCCCGGGACCGAACATACTCATACCGTTCCTGATAGCCTTGGAACTGGTCATCATAAATAGCTCGGAAAAGGTGTGGGAGAATATCTCATAATTACAAATGAGGAAGGAATCAATTAATCCCGAATTATATGGGATTTATCATCATTACTCCATAAGTTACAAATCAAATATGTAACGTAGAATAAATGCAATAAATGATTGTAACGGTCAGAACAAGGCAATCAATTGCAAGATTGACTCAACATGCACGAGATTGACTCAACAGGCACGAGATTAACTCAACAGGTACGAGATTGACTCATCAGCCACGAGATTGACTCATCAGCCACGGGATTGACTCATCAGTTATGGAATTAACTCATCAGTTACGAAATTCCAGCATTTACACAGTTGTTACAATTCTTCCAAAAGTAATGGATGGGTTGAGTAAATGCTCATAATGGACCCATTATTGAAGGAGAATGGTTACTTAGATTTATCCCTATAAATAGACACAGTTTTATCACAATCAATAAATCGAACTTTCTTCTCTACAATTCTATACATTGTAATTCATATCATCTTGCTTCCAAGTTAGCCATAGTTTGGCCCTTCAAGCTCCGTTCGACTCAACATCCTGTCAAGGATTATTCAATAAGAATTATTGTTTCTCTGCCTTCTTTTTATTATATTGTCTGTCATTGAATTTATTTTGAACTTCTCTATCACTTTGCATTAACAAAAATTATATCTTTCGGATTGAATCGGTTGCTTGTGGCCCGTTACATAAAATTATTGCTTTGACCTTGAAAACTATTTTTTGGGTTAAACGGATTGGTTCAGTTATCGGGAACTCAAGCAAATTTGCTATTCATCCAAAGATACTAACAATTTTTGTTGATATGTGCTTGCTTTCAGTTTAAACCTTCATCATGGCCGAAATTTGCCAATCAACACAATTGAGGATAACCAAGCTTGAGATGGCTTTACCATGAGAAAAGAAAAGGCAATAATAGTCATGATACTTATATATAAGCAACATGTAGAGAAAAATAGAGAATGTACATCGGCATATTGGTACCACAACTATTAGTACCGAAACTTATTAAAGAATCTACGCCAAATAGTACCGAGACATGAAATTTAGATACATCAGGTAATTTTAATTTGCACAATTTAGTTCTAATTTGACAGAAACAGATCAAGGAACAAGACGAGCAGATAGAACACCTCCGGGAATTTTTGATTATCCCACGAGAATGATATGCAACACCGAGATTTAAATGGAGAAAGGCACGGATGTTCAAACGAAAGTCAAAAATAGGTCGGAGCAAAGAGATACGGGATTTTTCTTCATGAGCTGAAAAAAATCTGAACCTTCCCGAACAGGTAAGGAGTTAAATTGAAAATTTCCACAGGAGAAGAATGAAGGTTAAGAAAAGCATGGGTAAAACACCCACGAGATTGTTTGCAATGATACCTGTGATGATCCAAAAGGTCATCTTATGTAAATTAAATTATGAATGTGTTCTGAGGCCTTGAAAGCCTCCGTTAATCTCACCTCGATGTGCGTGCGTAGCCCAGGCGCGTAGCCGGGAAGCCTTTATGTAGAAATTTGATGAAAAGTTGAATTTATGATAATTAATTGAATAAAGTTGACTTTGGTAAACATTCTTGGTAAACGGACCCGGACCCGTGAGTTAACGATCTCGGAGGGTCTGTAGGAAAATATGGGACTTGGGCGTATGCCCGGAATCGAATTCCGAGGACCCAAGTCCGAGAAATGAATTTTTAAAGAAAATTATTTTCTGAAACTAATAAAGGCTTATGAAAATAAACCTCGATGTGAAACCTGTGTTGCCAGGCCCGTATTATGGTTTCGGAGCCCGGAACAGGTTCAATATTTGTTATTTGAGTTATCTGTAAAATTTGGTAAGGAACGGACTTGATTTGACAGGTTTCAGATCAAAAATGGGAAATTGAGAGTTAATGAAGTTTTGAGGATTTTCATAGAATTTGAAATTTGGTTTGGAACGTGATTTTATGTTCTCGAAGTCCGAATGTGATTTCGAGACCGGGAATGGTTCCGTTATGTCATTTATGGCTTGTCCGCAAAATTTGATGTCATTCTGAGTCATATAGGTCAGTCCGGCGCATGTTTGTAGAAATCAAGAACTTGAAGTTTCTTAAGTTATGGTTTTAGGGGTTTTGGTGTGTGATTTTGAGTTTTAGCGTTGTTTTGAGTGTTCCGTGGGCTCGAGCAAGTCCGTATAATGATTTGGGACTTGTTGGTATTTTTGGACGGGGGCTCGGGTGGGCCCAGGTGCCTCCCGGACCCCCAACGGGGCTAAAAGCCAGCTAAAACAACTGCTGGTGCAGCTGTTGCTGGTGTGACCGCAGGTGCGGTTGCCCAGCCGCAGGTGCGGTTATTTTTCCGCAAGTACTGGACCGCAGGTGCGGCCCCCCAACTCTGCAGGTGCGAACCCTGCTCCCCCGGCCATTTTCCGCAGGTGCGGCCATTTCTTCGCAGGTGCGGTCCCAGGGTCGCAGGTGCGGAAACCCCTGTAGGCAGCTTGTATTTAAGTGTCAAAAACTCGGGTTTCCTTCATTTACACCCATTCCAACCTCCATTGAACGGTCCTAAGAGCTTGACAAACCATTCCTCGACCCACTTCCAGTAGAGGTAAGTAATTTCACTCTATTTTATTAGTTTAATTCATGAATTGTCAAGGGGATTAACTACTAAATCTTAGAAAAAAAATCTAGGTTTTGAGTAGTAAATGGGATTTTTGGGAATTTTATGAACTATCCAATTAATGCTATGAATTCAAGTAGAAAACTTCATATTAATGATGATCCTTAGGCTATGGGTGAGTGATTCCTCTGAGAATTTTTGAGATTCGAGCATGCGGGCCCAGGGTCGAATTTTAGTATTTTTGGAAGAATAGTAGAAAATGTATAATTAGACTTTGGAATTGGTTTATTGAATAATTATTGATGTTAATAAATCCATTATGTCTAGATATTATTGATTCGGAGTTGGATTCGAGAGGAAAGGTTGTCATTGAGGCTTGACTTTCATTTTGGAGCCGAGGTAAGTGTTTGGCCTAACATTAGCTTGAGGGAATATGTATAGAGTCTTATTTGCTATGTGTAATTCATGTCCAACGTATAGGTGAGGTGATGGGTTCCTATATGTTGTGGTCAAGCATGCCCGTAGGTCAAACGTGATGAATCATACCGTGTTCTTAATATTCTCTGTATTATGAGTAATTGGTGATTTAGAAGTGATACCTTGACGTTGTTTCATGACATGGGGAGTTATTGTGTTATTTGTTTCAGTTGAGGCTTTTACTATTGAAACTGTATTTTTGATGCGAGGTTGATTATAGCTGAGTCTCTTGCCGGTACGATAGAATTTTATTGAGCATTTCCTTACACTTGAGATTTCTCATTGTTGATGTTCACATTATATTGTTGCTTTTATATTATTTATCGCACGAGGGGACATGTCGTGCTGAGTGTTTATTATTTATCACACGAGGGGACATGCCGTGTTGATCGTTTATTATTTATCGCACGAGGGGACATG
>ML283472.1:0-15749 GCA_005239495.1 Nicotiana undulata | reverse complement strand
GTTTTGTTCTTTTATCTGCTTCTGCATAGTTAGTAATAAATTTTGTAATTCTGAATCACTAGCTGTACCTGGTCGTATTTCAGGAGATGTATTGAGAGTTTCGATCCTCGTTGAATTTGTTAAATCTACTTGCAAATTTTCCACTGGAGTTGTATTATTCGGGGTTGGTGAAATTAGAGGTACTTGTGGCAATCCTCTTGCAAATTCTTGCAAAGCTTGTCCCACGTACTCTGCTATCATTCGCCTTATTTTATCTGATTCCACCGCCTGTTCATTATTGTGATTGCCAGCTCTTTCAGGAGATGGTTCTCTCAAAGTTCATGGAGTTCCTCGAGGAGGAGTTGAAGCTGGGGTTTCATTCCTTTGCTGGTTGTTATCGTCATTATGTCTAACGTTGTTGTTTTTGGAATTTGACATGATTTTAAGGATATCGATTGGTAGCGAAAACGATGATTATCAGATTCCCGGTAACGGAACCAATTTGTTTAACAAAAAAATGAACCTTTTTGACTAAAGCTTAATTTCAGGAAAAACTCGGGTTACTGATAATCGGATCAATCAAACAAAGAATAAAAAGCAATCGTTGAGAATAAAAAAGAAATAGTAACTTATATTGCTCGAAATCCGATCCCCTGTTTATTACATTGACATTCCTTTTATAGGAATGTTTTCCTAGTACAACATTTGTATTACTGTCATGAAGCCTATTTAATGCTTAATTATTACATTTATGAGGAGTTATAAAAATGACTAGTAACTGTTATTTTAGGAATTGTGTAACGTACGAGGCATTGATTGCTGATCTTTGAATCAGCCTGTTATTGTGTCCGGATTCGCTGTGACCATGCCTTTTTCTTTAGTGATCTTTTCCGTGGCTAATTCCTTGCATTGCCCGTACCTCTTTATCTCGCATCCGCGTGTGATATTTTGATTGGTCCACCTGGCTAGCTGAGTCATCTAAAATCTGTACACGTGTAAGACTGTATTTTTTACCAATACAATACTCTCTACTGTTCTTCTCTTGATTACCTGTTATTACTAGTCGGCTGCAAGACAATACTGGTTATTCTCTTTGCCTATTCTTCATTATGTACTTGCTATCTTCCAACTGGTATGTCTTCAATTTATGTTTAAAGCTTCAAAACAATATGTTTCTTTGGGTATTTCGATTCATCTTATTTCTAATCTGTTTTTACTTATGGTTTTATTGTTCTACTTGCAACTAGTTTGTATGCTTTGCTGCTTCAGTTCTTAATACCCTCCCCTTTAGCCTCAACATGTTACTACCCCCTTTGCATGCTTTAACATGATTCCACTTCTGTCCTCTTTGATTCCTAGTATACTACAATTGCACTATGTGTTACTTAGTCTCCATGTAATCCTAAACACATGATGTCCCAGAACTTTCTCTGAACATGTATATGACTCTGCTTGTTGTATGCTTTTCCCTATGTGCTTCATGCTTGTCCCCTACCCCCTCAGTCCCTGCTTATGATTGATGAACTTGGTTGGTTCTTGTTTCTTGTTCTATGCGTACTGTTCTGATCCTAAGACTCTGACTGTCTTACCCTATCCCTTTTCCAATTGTTTTCACTAAACGAATTCTACTATCTTTCTCCAAAGCTTATTTCAAACAGGTTATTTTCAAAAGCTGTTTTTCCTACTTACTTCTTTTCAAATCACATCTTGCACTTCACTTTATTCTTAGACCCTTAAGTTATGCCCCCTTAGTGTGAGCACCGCTTTGGGACCCTTGAGCTCCCTCTGAACTCTAACACATTGAGGTTGGCACTTCCACACCGCACTTATCCTACTATGACTTTTAAATCTGGGAGTGAGCATTTCCCGGGAGCCCTTGAGGTTCTTAGGGAACTTTGATACACCCGGATTATGAGAAAGGATGTGAAATAACATATGGCAATGAGGTTCCGGAGGACTTGGGCCTATCTGCAGGATCCCTATAAAATAGCTTCTTATTTTTCCCTATTTCAATTCGTGATCCATGGTCTGTAATAACTTATTGTAAACAACTCTTGGGGATGGATAGTGAAAAGGGAAAGGGGTAACTATGCATGCTATAGATATAAAAGGGTAGAAACCATGCTATTAGGTTTACATTCCCTATGTGTGCTATAGAAATCATGTTTAGGACTAACACGTGCAAAGCATATCGTACATTATAAATCATGCTCTCTAGGATTGCATGACACTGTTCAGCATTTTATTTCAATATTGTTAGATCACTTAGAATTTTTTTCTCATGGGATCAGTAATAACAATGAAAAATTCTATCATGTGATTATGTTCATACATTCTGAAAACGTAATCTAAATCCTGCCTTAAAACGAGCGTTAACAAATCCGTAATTATGCTTTACCATGATACGCGTAGAAATCATGTTTTAGGTAAACAACTATTAAAATTCGTCACCTATGCTATCCCTGAAGTTATGCATGATGTTGTGATCCGGTATTCATTTAGAAATCATGTTTAGGCAATCATGTTGCATTAGATATCATGCAATAGGATCATACTCAGTCTAAGCATATGTCTGAAACAATCCATTGGCCTAAAATAAATTGGTATCAGTTCTTTGTACACGCTTAGAATAACATAGTATTGACAATCTGGACCCTTAATGAACCTGTACCATTGTTGCATGTTATTTTATACCTAGGCAAGCCTTAGGTAATCAATTACAGGAAATAAAACCAGACCTGTCTTTGTGATCATGATCAACTATCAGTATGCTAAAATCAGTAGGCAAGCCATGACTAGGACTTCCTCTCTGAGTTATGTGATATAATTGAACTCTGTTGTTGCCACTTAGACATCATGTTTAGGAGGTAAATCTGGACCTAAATTTGTGTTTGAGGCATGTTGTATGTGTGCAATACTTGTGGAGGTAAACTTGAGCCTTTCACCTGCTTATCTGTGTTCCCATTAATTGCAGTCTTACCTGTTTGTTTTTGTTTGTCGCCCTAGAATTTTACCTTTTAAAACCTGAGGGTCTGCCTAGTACCTCCCTCTTAGGATAGTAGTCCTAACCTCCTCCGGGACTAATAGGAAAGGGGTCGGGTAGCATCATGCAATAGAGTTCGTGACCAATACGCGCTTTAATTACCTTCACGGGGTGGGAAAGGGTAGAATATGGATATGATTAGCGATGCGTTAATACCACGTGTAGCCCTTCTTTGAGGAGTGTCATACCGGGTATTGCATTGATGTGATCCATATTATCACAAACCTAGGATATCCTTTACTTTACATGCTTAGATTGTAACTCTTTTTAAAACTTAACTTATCTTCAATTATTGTCAGACACCTGCATGCCTAGGACTTAAATCCCCTCTTATTTGAGCCTTTATGTGGTTGTTTTCTAAATCGTACAAATTCACAAAAGCTGTTTGGCCGAGAACCACACTAGTGGATCCTGAGGGGCGCCTAACACCTTCCCCTTAGGATAATTTCAAGCCCTTACCCTGTCTCTGGTTAACAACGTAGTTGTAAATGAACCCCTTAGGTTCCTAACGCACCTAAAAAATTATTAGGTGGCAACTCTTCAAAATGCAAAACCCTTTTCCCAAAAGGAAAGAGTTGTCTTAACCAAAATGTCATGAACCCGATCTCTGCGAGGGAAAAGGGGGGCGCGACACAAGTTCCATACACGGTTCACCGAGTACTGACAGGAGGAGCTCTTGTACTTACAGAAATTGACGGAGAAGTCTGGCCAAAGCCGATCAATTCAGATGCAGTCAAACGCTACTATGTGTAATCTTTATGCTTTCTCAATGATGTAAATTCAACTACGCCTGACCTGATTCCCGTTTAAGAGGGGATACGTAGGCAGCCCTATGGGTTTGGTCACAATCCAATAAAAATTTCATTTTCCACCGCAATTGGAAACTGGGGAAGAATTTTGAGGAGGACCCTCAAAATTCAGAAGCAAGTTCAGCTGATCGTCGCATGAGCAACTGTCAGAAATGTCAACCCATTAAACTGGGGCAGAATTTTGATGAGGACCCTCAAAATTCCACAGCAGGAGAGGTTGCAATGTTTTGAACCGTGTCACTGTCGTTGGTTCATCGAAAAACTATTTTGAATTATATTTTTGTACTATATTTTCACGAAATCATGCATACTTATTCTTGAAACCAACTTTGTTTAGCAAACGTTACCCCGACGATATGAACAGAATCATCATGTCAAGCCGGACGAATCAAGCAAATCCAGCGGGTATACGAACTAACCTCCCCATTTACAGAACTCACGATTTGTTTTGGATGCAGGCACTAAGGTTGCTTTAACCCAAACATTGCTCAAACATTATTCAAAGAGGTCGCACTTGCCGACATTTATTATCAGCACAGAAAAACAATGCTCCGTAGTCACGATGCTCATAACAATTACAATACCACCATCTACCATCAACTAAGAATCTCTACTATCATTTATTTAATCTGCATAAGGCTACCTTTCTGCCTTCCGAGACTAAGATTTGTCTCCATCTGCATCTGCATAAGGATACCTTTCTGCCTTCCGAGACTAAGCTTTGTCTCCATCTACATCTGCATAAGGCTACCTTTCTGCCTTCCATCTGCATAAGGCTACCTTTCTGCCTTTCGAGACTAAGCTCTGTCTCCATTTGCACCTGCATAAGGCTACCTTTCTGCCTTCCGAGACTAAGCTCTGTCTCCATCTGCATCTACATAAGGCTACTGTTCTTTCTTCAATCTGCATAAGGCTACCTTTCTGCCTTCCGAGACTAAGCTCTGTCTCCATCTTCATCTGCATAAAGCTACCTTTCTGCCTTCCAAGACTAAGCTCTGTCTCCATCTGCATCTGCATAAGGCTACCTTGCTACCTTTCGAGGCTAAGCCCTGCCTCCATTTTACTTTTCCATCGAGACTAAGCGATGTCTCAAGCATTATTTACTTCGTTTTTCTTTCAGGCTAAGCTCTGCCCTACAACTCGCAAGACTAAGCTCTGTCTTGTCCGCATCATACTACTGCATTTTCATGGGCTAAAATATCGCCAACCTATCCAAAGGAATCATCGCTCGGAGGCATCATCTTCATGGCCCGAGAACATCATGTCATGGACTGAGGATCTCTTTCAATTTTGCATATCATTATTCAAAGGCGTCATCGTTCGAAGGCACCATATTCATGGCCCGAGAACATCATTTCATGGCCTGCGAATTCTTCATCAAACAATTCATGGCCCAGGACATCATGGTCTGAGGACGTCATCCCTAACCGTCCGAAGACAACATTCATAGTCCAACGGGAACTTGCATCATGTTTAAATTTACGCACAATATACGCTTGTATTGCTTATTTGCAGGTAATCCGGCGAGCAACGACTATCCTAGCAGGAGCGGTCCCGCTCCAGTTTTCCTAACCATTCCCATAAATCGTTTATTCCTCCAACCCTGTACATGTTGCGTCCGTTATTGTAAAACATTTCATCGGTATACTTCGTCGACGAATGCTGAACTACATACGACTTGATTCCTGTAAAACCAGAGATATGTAGGCAACTCAGAAACCAGGGTGCGGCCTAAATCTCTTCACAACATTTCGCTCGGTCAAAATTGACTATCATATCTTTACCCGATAACTCTTTCATCCTTCTCGGGTAAAGAGGGGCAGCTGTTGATACCCAATTTTTCCTCAAATTATTTTTTTAATTTGCATATACACCTTCACAATCAGGGTTTTATGACAATTGCTATTTTTCTATAATTTTACCATATTTTTATTAATTTATTGTAATTTATCCAGTAGTTTTATCTCTATTAATTAATTATAAATTGCATTACAAATGATTTCAAAAACACTTATTAGCTTAAAACATAATTTTTGGTCCTATTAAGACCAAATTATTTCACAGTTGGCCAAATTGGCACTATTTGTCTATAATTACAATAACTTTGCAATTACAGACTAATCACATGTTTTATGCTATTCTTACTCAATAATTAGTCATTCATGTTTTTTAAATACTAATTAATCATTTTAATTTAATATATTAAGCATTAATTTCATTTTTTATAATTATTAGCTATTTTTATAAATTATTTATCTATTTTAATTGGGTATTTAATAAGTAGCCACTTCTATTTTTAAATCCTAGCCTAATTAAATCCGGACCCCTACCCATTTAATTAGCCTAATTACCCAACCCAGGCTTTACAAAATACCCGGACCAAGCATCCTTTAATCTGAACCGTTGATTAATTCAAATCAACGGTCTAGATCCCATCTTATCATAATTAATTCCTAAAGACNCCCCCCCCGGTCTCATTTTACCCCTCTCATTTTGTTACACTCAATCGTCTCTCTGAATCCTCTCACCTCTCTCTCTAAACGCTCCATCTACTGAGCCTTATCTCCCCTTCTCCGGCCACCTCCTCGCCGGAAACCATGGAGGTTTCACCTCTCACCAGCTTTATGGCTCCATCCTTCACACTTGTGTCACCATTTGAGGCTCTCAAGTGAACCAGAGGCGGTTCAAATCCCATCTCCGGTCACATGCCATCTTTCCGGCCATCTATGGTCGTTCGAGTAAGATCTATCACCCTCCGGTTAAAAGCCAACAATATTTGGGTTTTCTTCTTCTTCTCTGGGTTTTCTCTAGAAACCCTAACCTTGAAACCCTCCGATCTTTCTAGATCTGTGACAGATCTATGGGTATTTTATGGCTTTACATGTTTTTCTCAAAAGATCTCTTTGTTTTCTAAACGATTTCTTTACTTTCAAAAACTAGGGTTTCTATACCCCTTTCAAAACGATTCTTCTCCTGATTATTTTAGTGATTTCTACTGTGTTTGAATGATTCTCTTATGTTTCTTTGCTATCTGATTTATTATACTAAAAAAGCCCTAATTTTAGGTTTTCTTTGATTATATGTTCGTTCAATCTTTATGTGTGTCTGTTTCTTATGCAACAATCTGTGCTCTTTGTGATTTTTACTCAATTTGGCTTGTTAGGGTTTCTTGTTTGATCACTCCTGCCTATCATATATGTGTTTCGCTTATTCTCAGAAATTCCTTATAATTCATGCTATGTTCTATTTCGAATCCGTGGTTCATATGATTATTCTACCCTATTTTGCTTACTCCTGCTTATATTATATTTTCTCCAGTTGTGATACTTCCCTTTGGTCAGTATTAGGGAATCCCTGATTCCCTGCGATTGGTATACTCTGTTCATTGCTGATTTCAACCCCAAAATATTATTTTATGGTTGATTATGTTGTTTCTTAGTTATTCCCTAATTAACATCTACTGAACCTAGTCTCTATTACATGTTGTGTACTTGTATTGTGCTAAAATTATTCTCCTTATGTGTTATACCCGGCCTCATATGTTTTCCTTCCTTATTTAGTACTTGCTTATTACAGTTTGAGTGTTAACTTCTTAATTAAAGGAAGCTCTTATTGATTTCCAGAGTTATATTATATTTTTGCCTTATTTTCATATACAAATATGTTGTCAGTTATTAATATACACTTTCCTTAATTGAGTTTTATGTATTTAGTCCTAATTGTATGCCATATACCTTTACTACTCCTATTAGCGTAAGAATCAGTTTTCAATTGATTTCTTTCCTTATTTAACACAGCTTGTGTCCGTTTGAACTATGACTCCCTAATTAAATGGAGTTCGGGTCTTAATTGATTCAATTGGGATTTTTCCTATAACTGTGTTAAATTAGTACTCCTTACTATATTCTTCTGCCTGTTTTAAACTATAAATACCTCTAATCTCTTCTTAGCATAGACACGAACAATATATTGTTCTGAACTCTCTTACACACACACATATTCTCTCTTGCTCTTCTTGCTAGTTATTTGCTATTCTCAGTCGGCTACAAGCCAAGACTGAGTAATTATACACTCTACTGCTCTTCACTTTGCACTTGTTCTCCTTTGACTGGTATGTCTCCAGTTTAAGTTTAAAGCATCAAAACAACATGTTTCTTTTATTATTGCAATTCCTTTTGTTTCTACTATGCTTTTACTTATGGTTCTGTTGTTTACCTTGCAATTATCATGCTTACTTGTTATTTTGCCAATGTGATTATCCCTTCCCTTTAATTTCAGCATGTTTACTGCCTTCTCATATGTTTGACTATAATTCTGCCTATCCCTTATTCCCAACACACTATAAGCATGCACTACATGTCACTTAGTTATTATGTAATCCTTAACACATGCTATACTCATGAACCCTTCTATGTGTAACTCTGTTTGTTATGTACTTCCTTTTCAGCAACCCCCCCCCCCCAATCTGATTCTGTCAGTTTCTTGCCTGAACATCTTTATGAAAAATTGTTTATGTGGTTGCTAAAGTTCTGTAATACCTTAGTATTTCTATGGTGTTAACTTGTATGCAAATCTGTTTTCATATGTGACCTACTTGTCCCCAATCCCCTATTCCCTGTTTGTGTCTGTTTCCCTGTACTATGTATGCTCTGAGTTGCTGATTGTTCTACTCCCTTTCTTACAAATTATTTTCACTAGTGCAAACTCTACTGTTGTTTCCAAAACCTATTTTCAAATAATCTATTTTCGAAAAACTGTTTTTCAACTCAACTTTTTCAAAACTATGTCAAGCACTCTCACATATACTCTTAGAAGTCTAGGTTCTGCTCCTTTAATGTGTGACTGCTTTGGATCCCTATGAGATCCCTCTGAAATCTGACACATTAGAGCTGGCCCTTCCACACTGCACTTACTCAGTATGGTTATGAATCTGGGTGTGAGCACTATCCGTGATCCCTTGAGATCCTTAGGGAACTTTGACACACCTAGGTCATGTGAAAGGCTGTGAGCAATTATGGCAGTGAGAAACTCTGGAGATTTGGGCCTATCCGTAGGCTCCCTATAGTATAACTTCTTCTTTTCTTATTTCACTTATGTAATTTGTGTAAATGGTTTTGTAATAATTATTGTAAACAACTCTTGGGATGGATAGTGAAAAGGGGAGGGGAAATTACGCATGTTTTAGCTATTAAAAGGGTAGAAAATATATTATTAGGTTTATATTCCTATTTCCGCAATAGAAATCATGCTTAGGATTCATTCATGCATTAGAGATCATGTCTATTAGGCCTTCTGATTACTGTTTTTAGCATGTTCATCCTACCATCATATCACTTAGAAAAATTCTGTTAATAACTGGTGTTTTCTCAATCATGTTATACGCTGCCATGTACACTTAGAAATCCTGCCTTAGGATAAAAATAACACTAATAAACAGGTCATCTTCGTATCTTCTGCATATTCTGAAAGCATGTAACATTTATGCATTTAGAAAAATCATGCTTAGGTCCTGCATATACATCACTCTGCATTTTCCGTGCATTAGATACCATGTCCTTTAGGACTGCATTCGTATCCGCTTAGGCACCTCTAGTCTAATCACTGATAAAAACAACTTCACTTAATTCTCGCAATCAACTGGTAATAATTTCTGAACTCTGAACACTTAGACATCATGTTTTAGGTAACTCTAAACAGTCTTTTCTCTAAAGTAATTCTGGTAACTGGTATACTGCCTCACACCTAGGCAAGCCTTAGGTGATAAATTTGTTTAAAACGGGGAATCTGCATTCCTTTTCTACTGCTTAATCCACAACAAATTCTTTAAAATCAGTAGGCAAAACTGATTAGGCCTTTCTGGTTATACAACAAATCTACTTCTCTGTTATGTTCTGAATCCACCTAGACATAATGCTTTAGGATTCTGAATTAGATACTGCCCTTAACTGTGTTTGAGTCGTGCTGTCTATTTGCATTTTCTGTGGAGGTATACTTGAGCCTTCTATCTGTTTTCTGTATTTTCCCCCTAACTGCAGTCCTATCTATTTTTATCTGTCGCCTTAGTGTTTTGCCTTTGAACCTAAGGGTCTGCCTAGAACCTCCCTTATAGGTAGAAGTCCTAAACTCCTCCAGGTCTATTAGGAAGGGACAGGTAACAGCACGCAATAGAGGTCGTTGACCAATACTCGCTTTAATTACCTTTACGGGGTGGGAAGGGTAGATATGGACATGATGACCGGTGCGCTAATACCACGTGTAGCCCCTCTTTGAGGAGTAACATACCAGGTATTGCATTGATGTGATCCATATAACAAACAACCTAGGACATCCCCTATTCCCATATGCATGCTTAGATTATAACTCTTTCAAAAGCTTTTACTTAGTTATTAAATACTTTCAAACTTAGTAACACATGTGTGCGTAGACTGCGAATCTTTCAAAACTATTTACTTTTCCTAAACATTAATTGCCCATTTCCTATTTGTACAAATTCATAAAATTGTTTGGCCGGGAACCACAGTTGTGGATTCTGAGGGGTGCCTAACACCTGCCCCTTGGAATAATTTCAAGCCCTTACCCTATCTCTGGTTATCAAATCAATGACCCCCAAATAGGTGCCCTAACGCACCTTAACTCGTTAGGTGGCGACTATTCCAATCATGTATACCACTTTCCCAAAAGGAAATGAGTTGTCCTGATAATGTCAAAAACCCTTGATCGACCCCGAAAGGAGTTTGAAAAAAAAGGGGCACGACACGCAACCTGGGTTAGGATTCGGGTCGTGACAATCAAATATTTGTGTTTTGTTTGAATATGGTCTTGTGCATGAGTTAAATTATTGCATGAATCATGTTGGTTAAAGTTACTTAGTTGGTAATCATGTGTAAATTCATGTAGAACTAGTCATTTACACTGTTTATTCCATTCAATTTATATTAGCCTTATATGTTAAAGTGTTCTGAAAGTTGTAAAAAAACTTGTTTAAGCTTCATGTATTAATTATATCCAGAAGATCTCTATGTTTGTATGTAATAGTAGAAGTAAAAACAATATTTTTTTTAAAAACTTGTTAGAGTAGTAATAGGTAGATTTGTTATCATTAAAGAATTAAACTTATTGTTGTAATAATTTAGTATTTTTTATATTTTCTTGTACAATGCGCTAATTTAATATATTAGTAGCTATATTGTGCTGTTTAAAGCAATTGAATATAGTAATTCCCATTTGTTAGTTTTTGGATCATGAAAAACTTGTTTATACGAGCAAACTAGACAGTAGGCATAGTACATTTTCAGGCCCAAATCAATTGGGTCCATGAAATTGTACTCTAGGTTTCTGCTAATAAATTAAGTAGATAGTTTGTTTAAAGGCATTTACTCCATAAGTTTTAGATACACAAATGATTTTAAATTTATTATTTTAACATGGTGTTAACATAAGAAATAAAAATACTTAGGAATAAAAAATTATCAAATTGAATCGAATTTTGATTTACTTTACTCACGTCTCAGCCCCCTTAGCATTCAGTTTTAAAAGATAAATGAAATATAAGTGAAATTCTATAATTTCTATCACATAAATAACCACAAAAATTTAGGTTTTAAACTCATACAAATAAAATGTGCATTGGGCCAGAGTCATTTGGACTCATTATCATCATGCCCAAATACTCTTTGAATTAAATTCGCTTAGTTGGTCGAATGCTTTTTAACATGTGTATCGGGCCAGAGATCATTTGGACTCAGCCATCATCAGGCCCAAATCATATTCGATTAAGTTCAGTATAGTTGTACCTAAAAATTGATAATGTATGTATTGGTCTAGAGTTCATTGGGACTCAGCCTTTATCAGGCCAAAAGCCTCTTAATTATAGATCCATTGGGCAGCTAATATATAAGCTGCCTAATTAGTTCAAATAAATGTCTCACATAGTATTGGACCTTCACACCTAGTTACACGTCATAGGGCATTTAGATTTTGAACATGATTATAACCTTAGGTATACTTATAATCGAACTAACTATCACAATTATGTACACGTACGCGTGACATGTTTGTGATGCCAAACAAACCAAGGTACACGTGTAACGACCCGGTCGGTCGTTTTGAGAGTTAGCACCCCATTCCCCTAATAACTGCTCCTCCCATGTCTATTTATGTTATTGGAACTTGTCGGAACGTTGAGTGGTGAAATCCGGAGTGATTTTGGACACTTAGTCCTTAAATGTGGATTGTTGCTTTTGAAATCAGGCTGTAGCTATAGCTGTTTGAAGACGGATCCGGAATAGAATTGCATCGACTCCGTTAGCTCCGTTGAGTGATTTTGGGGTTAGGAGCATGTTCGGATTGTGTTTTTGATGTCGGTTGTAGATTTAGGCTTGAATCGGCGAAAGTTAGAATTTCGGCGATTCCGGCCGATAGGTGAGATTTTGATCGAACTCGGAATGGAATTCCGAAAGTGACAGAAGTTCCGTAATGTTATTTTTGACCTGTGTGCAAAATTTGAGGTTATTCGGATAAGTTAAACGTGGTTCGGCGTCAAATGGGGATTTTGGAAATTTCCTAAGTTCTTAGGTTTGAATCTATGCATATTTGACAATTTTGATGTTATGAGGTGTGTTTTTAAGGTTCGACCAAGTTTGAATAAGGTATTTGGGTTAGTTGGTAGGTTTGGTTGAGGTCCCGGGGGCCTCGGGGTTGTTTCGGATGCCCAACGGGTGCATTTGGACCCTTTAGGACTGTTGAACCAGACCTGTTTCTGGTGTCTCACACCTGCGATGGCTTTTCCGCAGGTGCGGACACGCAAGTGCGGAGGGCAAGTTCGCGGGTGCGGTACGAGGGGGGGTGGCCGGTGGTTGCAGGTGCGGCCTAGGTTCCGCAGGCGCGGGACCGCAGGTGCGGCCACGTAACCGCAGGTGCGGCCCCAGAATTCTTAAGTGATTTCCGCACCTGCGATGAAATTTCCGCAGGTGCGATCCTAGAAGCCGCAGGTGCGAAAGCCCTGGGATTTTTATACCAAAATCCGAGGGTTGAATTTCATAACTCCAAAATCGATTGTAAGCTCGGGATTAGACGATTTTCAGTGGGATTCAAAGAGTAGGATCATAGGTAACGTTTTCTAACCTTAATCCATTGTTATACCATTAATCTCTATCAATTTCCTTAATCTAATTAATGCAAATGGGTGAAAAACCATGAATTTAGGGTGAAACTTCCCCAAGTAAAAATCTGAGGATTTAGGGAGATTTTGGCATCGGATTTTGATGATTCTTGTTCGGGTGAGTTCGTGAGTGAATGGGTGTTCGGAAAATATAAATTTTACCTGATTCTGAGACGTGGGTCCCGAGGACTTTTTGGGCGAATTTTCCTAATTTCGCGTATTAGCTTCGAATTTCTTAGCTATTTTGTTTCCTTGAAATGATATTTACACTATGCAATCAAATTGAATAGATTTGGGCTACCCGGAGTTGGATACTCGTGGCAAGAGCTTGATATTTGGTTGAGTAGCGCAGTCAAGGTAAGTGGCTTGCCTAACTCTGTGTTGGGGACTTTCCCTTAAGCATTTTTAATGGATTTTCACTATGAGGACACCGTGTACGTGAGGTGACGAGTGCGTGCACGGGTCATTTTTACTAAAATTCCACTGCTCTCTCCATGGAATATCTCATTTTCATTCCTATATTACTGCTTACTGTTTAAACTGAGTAGTTACTTAGGATTTAAACATGTCTATTTGCCTTACCTGATTTTCCACTTATTTGCTATTAATTGAGCCATGCTTAGGCAGTTCTACCCTATTCTTGTCTACTATTTTCCTAAACTGTTTAATTACGCTGCGTCCGACATACATTCTGCATTGCATCTTTAAATTGGGACTACAGACTGAGATCCGGGAGCTTTCCCCCTGTACTTCATAGCATATTTAAATTGGGACTACGGACCGAGATCCAGGAGCTTTCCCCTTGTACTGCATAGCATATTTAAATTGGGACTGCGGACCGAGATCTGGGAGCTTTCCCCTGTATTGCATTGCATGATTTCTGGTGAATTATATGTTGTGCTGAGCCGAGAATTTCTTTTACTCATTTATTCAAGTTTTTCCTAAATTTCTGCTTATTATTATTTCTACTGATTTTTCACTGTACAACCTTATAACTGTCTTATTATGTTTTCGAACTCAGTAGAGCCTTAACCTGACCTCGTCACTACTTGACTGGGGTTAGGCTTGGCACTTACTGAGTACCGAATGTGGAGTACTCACGCCCTTTCCTGTGCATGTTTTCCCCATCTGCAAATCCAGGTACCGATACACAACGCTTCGGCTAGAAGAATCTGAGCAGCACTTTGGAGACCGCGAGGTAATTCTGCCGCGTCCGCATGATCCCACGTGTCCCCGTCTACTCCTGTAACGACCCAGCCGGTCGTTTTGTGTGTTGGGACTCCGTTCCCATAAATGACTCTTTCCATAGCGGCTACTCGTGCCTTATGTCTTGTGTGGGCAGGTAGTTCGAGATTCAGAAGTGATTTGGCCAGTTCAGGAACACTTGGTTCCTGAAGGCTAGCCTATTTGGCTAATTTTGGTTCCGAGCAGCGTTTTGAGCAAACGACCTCGGAATCGAGTGCTGATAGCTCCAGAAGCTCCGGATGATGATTTCAGACTTGAGTGTATGTTCGCCTCGGGTTTCTGATGACCCGGGAGTATTTCGGCACCTGAATTGGAATTCAGGATTTCATGAGATTTAGAATTCAGCTTGGAATTGGGCCTCATGATATCATGGTCCGAATGGAATTCCAGAATTGGCAATAGTTCCGTATAGTCATTTATGACTTGTCCGCAAAATTTGGGGTCATTCCGAGCAGTATAGACCAGTTCGGCGTATTGGTGAGCCATTTGAATTTTCTTGAAATCTTAAGTTTGGAACTAAGGGGTTTTGGAGAGTGATTTATAGTTTGGACGATGTTTTTAGTGTTCTGGGAGCTCGAGCGAGTCCGTCATATGATTTGGGATTAGTTGGTGTAATTTGTCGAGGGCTCGGGTGGGCCCAGGCGTCTCCCAGACCCCAAGCAGGGTCAAAAACCAGCAATTTCATAGCTGGTGGGAATTTTCTGGTGTGACCGCCCCTGCGGTCCATGAGCCGCAGGCGCGAGGCTCGCACCAGCGACCAATCCATCGCAGGAGCGGCCTTTGTCGCAGGAGCGACCTTCCTTCTGCACGAGCGGCTCCGCAGGCGCGACCTCCCCAAGGCCCAGGCCAAATCGCAGGCGCGACCCCTTTCTCGTAGGTGCGAGTCCGCACTTGTGATCCAAGGGTCGCAGGGGCGGAAACTGCTGAAGCAGTCCTATAAAAGCCCCATTTCATTATTTTTCTTCCCAAACTCGATTTTCCTCCATTGTTGAGACCCCTAGGAGCTCCAGATCAGTTGTGGCGAGTCATTTACTCAGGTAAGTAATTCCTTGGCTTCCCGCATGTTTATAACTTCGATTCTTGAGGAATTTCCACTTCTAAAATTCATAAAAATCCATGGGAAGGCTTGCGAAAAATAGAGGATTTTTCGGAAAATTCAAAATTTGATTTTTGAGCTATTATAGGATGATTAATTGAGTTAATCTTGATCCTTAGACGACGTATAGCACATTTCTTCAAGAATCGTAATTTTTCGGAAACCGAGGCTCGGAGTTGAAAACACCAATTGAGAGCCATCGAGGGTAATTTGGAGGATTCGTGTGTCTTGTCGATTTGTCCCTAGACCGGAGGAGTACTTGTCCAGGTGAGTCTCCTTTCCAAACTTTGTAAGGGGGAAACGTCCCCTAGGCTCCTTGTAGCTAATTGTGATTGTTGAGGGGGCTGTGTACGTACCACATGACGAGAGTCCATACGTGGCATCTATATTGTATGTTGGGTAGCCGTAGGACCCACG
>ML283471.1:27199-39673 GCA_005239495.1 Nicotiana undulata | reverse complement strand
CCCCCCCCTGAAGTTTACACTAAGCGATTGCGAATCTAGTTATGCGATCGCATACCACAAGTGACTTGTGCACCAGAAACAGAAAACCAGCAATCTTTTCTAAGTTTAAACACCCTGTGGCCTATCCGAAACTCACTCGAGCCCTCGGGGCTCTAAACAAAACATGCGCGCAAGTCCAAAAACATCACACGGACCTGCTCGTGCGATCAAATCATGAAAATAACATGTAAAACTATGAATTAAACTTCAAAACTCATCATTTTTTCTCAAGAACACTTAAAGTTCATTATTTCTCAACCGGACGTCCAAATCACGTCAAATAAACTCCGATTTTTACCAAATTTCACAGATAGTATTCAAATATTATAAAAATTCTATACCGGGCTCCGGAACCAAAATACGAGCCCGATACCAATGATTTCAAACATTAATTCTTCTCTTTATTTCATTAATATTCCAGCAAAATAATTTTTTTCAAAATTGATTCCTAAGGCTCGGGACCTCGGAATTCATTTTCGGGCATACGCCGAAGTCCCATATTTTACTGCGGACCTCCTGGGATCGTCGGAAGACAGATCCGGGCCCGTTTTCTCAAGATGTTGACCAAAGTCAACTGTAATCAACTTTTAACTCTAGAAATTACTATTTCTCATATTTTCACATAAAAGCTTTCTGGTTTCACGCGGCGGACTACGTACGTAAATCGAGGTATGTAATTTTTTTTATGGCTCATAAGCCTAGAATTAGGTCTAATTTCATCAAATGACCCCTTGGGTCATAACACCTGCTAACAGTAGCCTTATACCTTGTGCACAAGCACATGATCAGCAGGATCATAGCAGCAACCTTGAGGATAGGTTCATTGCTTCGAGCCCCCCTCCTTGTGATGTTGAACCAGAAGTTCATTCATTTGAATGGGAGACAAAAGTTGTTGGTGAAGTGCTTATTCCAACAATTCTTGCAGCCTCTCCTACAAATGTCCCAGTTGAACCAGAGATTCAACCGGCTGAACCAGAGATTCAACTATTTGAACCTTCTATTGCCATAGAGCCACAACTAGCTCAACCTGCAAGATCTACTGGAACTTAAAGGAATTCAGCTCCTCCTGCTTGGCATAAGGATTATATAATCCATATCAGATCTTTAGGTAGCTGCAAATATCCATTTTCTTCTCGCCTTGCCTATCATCATCTCTCACTAGCATATCAATCCTACCTGGGAGTATTCTCAGCCCAGACTTAACCAAAATCCTTCAAGGATGCTGTTAAGGATCAAAATTGGGTTACTGTAATGGAACAAGAGATTCAAGCTATAGAGAAGTGGACAAGTCGTAGCAAATTGATTCAAGCTCTAGAGAAGTAGACCTCCCTGCCGGGAAGCAACCCATTGGTTCAGAATGGGTCTACAAAATCAAGCATAAGGCCAATGCAAAAGTGGACAAGTTCAAGGCAAGGTTGGTTGCCAAGGGCTATACACAACAAGAAGGATTATATTATCATGAAACGTTTTCTCCAGTGGCCAAAATGGTCTTGGTGAGGGTTGTGATCAGTGTTGCAGCCTCCAAAGATTGGCCCTTGTTTCAAATTGGTATTAACAATGCCTTCCTGCAAGGTGTTTTATTTGAAGAATTTAATATGGATCTTCCCCAAGGATTTCACCAACAGGGGGAGTACAAAGTGTGTAGATTGTTGAAATGCCTTTATGTAGGTGTGTTCAAACCGAACCAGAAAATCGTACGAAATCAAAAAACCAAACCAAACCGATTAAAAACCCGACTAGGTTTGGTTTGACTTGGTTTGGTATTGAGTAAAAAAAACCGAACCAAACCGACATATAAATATATAATTATATATATATTTTAAGACTTTATATTAAATTTTCTTTAAAAAATATTAAATTTTTTGGATCCTCCCATGTGTTAACCTAGAAAGCGTACATTAACGAAAATTATTATTAGACGACTAAGAAAATAACTACTATCATGTATTACTAAAAAAAATCTCCCATTAGAATATTTTAATAGATCATATGTTTGTCAATATTTTCAATATTTACTAAACATATATTCACTTATCAAAACTTTATCTATAACTTTAACAAAGTAAGATTGGAATAATGTTTATGTTACAAAGAAAACCGAAAACCCGAAAAATCTGACAAAACCAAACCAATCCAAAAACCGATATAATTGGTTTGGTGTGATTTTGATAAAACCTAACCAACCCGGTACATGTACACCCTACCTTTATGGATTGAAACAGGCATCAAGGCAATGGAACATCAAACTCACAAATGCACTCCTACAAGATGGATACACTCAGAGTGCCCATGATCATTCCTTGTTTATCAAGAGGCATGAAGAAAACACTGTGATAGTACTGATTTATGTTGATGATCTTTTTATAACTGGGAGTAAGTAGTACCTCATTGAACAAACAAAGGACACTCTTCATAATTCTTTTAAGGTGAAAGACCTAGGGGAACTAAGATATTTTTTGGGGATTTAAGTCATGAGATCAAAGAAAGGAGTGTTGTTGAATCAGAGAAAATATGCGTTGGAGTTAATCAGTGATGCATGCATGATTGGTTGCAAGCCAGTAGCAACTCCAATTGAGTTGAATCAGAAACTAACAACAGTTGATTATTACAGTCATGTTGAAAGAACTGATGATCCTCAACTTGAAGATGTAAGAGCCTATCAAAGACTTATTTGGTAATTTACCTCACAATCACAAGACCAGACATTTGTTTTTCAGTACAGGTGTTGAGCCAGTTCATGCAGCAACCCAGGAAGTCTCACCTAGATGCAACCCTGAGGGTTGTAAAATACATCAAATCAGCACCTGGATTGGGGATACTACTGAGAAAAGGACATGCATCAACACTCCCAACCTTCTGTGACTCATACTAGACATCATGTCCCAACACAAAAAGATCCGTGACAGGGTGTGTTGTGAAGCTTGGGGATTCTCTGTTGTCATGGAAGTCCAAGAAGCAACAGATAATTAGTAGAAGCTTGGTAGAAGCATATTATAGAAGTATGGCAGTTGTAGTGGCAGAAGTCGTTTGGATGAATGAACTATTGGAGGAATTCGAAAACAAAGTGGAAGTACCAGTCAATTTGCATTGCGATAGCAAGGAAGCTATGCAAATAGCTGCAAATCCTATATTTCATAAGCGGACTAAAGATACTGAAATAGATTGTCACTTCGTAGGGGAGAAGCTCAAGAATGGACTAATTGCAACTCAGTGCATACCTACAAAAATGCAACTAGCATTAGGTGCAGCACAACATCAGTCCCTATTATCCAAGCAAGGATTAGAAGATGTCTTCCACTTACCATGTTCAGGGAGGGTATTACAACAATATGGACTAAATAAGAGATAATAGTAAGTAAAAGGGGGAAATATGCAAATAGACAAAAGAGAGAAGAAAGGTCGGTGTATAAGAATGTGTTAGAATAACAGAATCAGTTAGTGATTTAGAAAGGAGAATCTAGAATATTATGATCTCAAGTTCTCTCTCTCGTCTTCTTCTTCCTCTTCTCTGTAACTCTATTGTACTTGGTTGACAATTGAATCAATGTACGAATACATGATTACATGTGTATAAATGATCAATTAGATCTCTCAATTTAGCTCAATTGACAATAAGAGGTGAAATAGCACATGAAAGAGAGGTTTGACGGAGAACTTTGTTGATATTTAGTGCTTTCAAGTTATTTTACTTTGTATGTGGGCCATTTTAAATTAAAAAGGTAAGGAGGGAGGTCTCAATACAATTTTGACTAGCATGATTTTGTGGTGAATTTGGATATCTGTCACGACCCAAAATCCACTAAAGGTCGTGATGGCGCCGGACATCACTGTCAAGCAAGCCAACCCTAAATAGTTAACTAAATTCTCATTTTAATATTTTTGAAATCATTTCCTTTCATTACATTAATTAAAAAATAATGAACTTTACTGAGTAAATAATGATGTAATTAAAAATTTCAAATAATGAATAAATCCCATAGTCATCCCAGAACTCGGTGTCACAAGTGCATGAGCAACTTCTAGGAAACAAAATGTAATACAATAATCGTCCGGAATACAATTGGACAGTAGAGAAAATACAATACAACACTCTGAAAGATACTCTGATGACCCAAAAGGTTATCCCGTGTAATTTTTAACTAAATCTGTGTTCCGAGGCCCTGAAAGCCTCCGTTTATCTGACCTCGATGTGCCTGGGCGCGTAGCCGGGTAGTCTTTAAGTGCAAAATTGATAAAATGTTGAATTTATGATGATTATTTGAATACAGTTGACTTTGGTCAATATTTTTGGTAAATGGACCCGAATCCGAACCCATGATTCGACGGTCCCAGAGGGTCCGTAGGAAAATATGGGACTTGGGCGTATGCCCGGAATCGAATTCTGAGGTCCCAAGTCCGAGAAATGAATTTTTAAAGAAATTTCTTTTCTGAAAAATATAAAGGCTTTTGAAAATGAAATTGGATGTGAAACCTTTGTGATAGGGCCCGTATTGTGATTTCGGAGCCCGGAACATGTTCAATATATTTATTATGAGTTATCTGTGTAATTTGGTAAGAAAGGGACTAAGTTTGACGTGATTTGGACTAAAAGTGGAAAGTATGAGAGTTTAAGATGTTGTGAAATATTACAATGATTTCGAGGCCTAATTCGTGGTTTTGATGTTATTTTGGTGGTGTAACTGTACGAGTAAGTCCGTAGGATGTTTCTGAGGTCGTGTGTATAATTGGTGTTGAGCCTCGAGGGCTCAGGAGAGTTTCGGGTAGGTTCCGGGGTGTTTTATACTTAGAGCACAACAATTGCAGATTAAAAGGGTCCAGGTCTCTAAACCTGTAGTGCGGTCCGCGGTCGACCCTTCACGGTCCGCGGTGGACCTTCGCGGCCGCCCTAGTGCGGTCCGCGGTGGGAGGGGGGGTGGGTTCAGATAGGTTCTTGCAGTTGAGGCCTTCGCGCCCGCGGTCGCCCTAGCGCGGTCCGCGGTGGAACCTTCGCGGCCACGGTCATTGGTAAGTGATTTCTAACTCATTTTCTTTACTCCTTAACTTCTTTTTACAAGATTTTATCCTAGAATCTAGGGTTTTCATGGGGGAATTGGAAATTTTGGGTAAAACCTAAGAATATTGAAATTTGAGAATTTAGACCTCAATAAGTCGGATTCCAAAACTAATTATATACCCGGGCTCGGGGGTGAATGGGTAATCGGGTATTGGTCCGAATTTCGGGTTTTGACTAAGCGGGCCCGTGGTCGATTTTTGAATTTTAGGGAAAAACCTTGGAAAACTCATTTCTATGCATTAGAACTTATTCATTTAGCATTTATTGATATAATTAAGTAACTTGTGGCTAGATACAAGCGAGTTGGTGGTGGAATCAAGAGGTAAAGCGGTAGTAGAGGCTTGATTTGTGTTCGTGGCATCGAGGTAAGTGTTTGGCCTAACTTTAGCTTGAGGGAATAGGTGTTGAGTCGTATGTGCTACCTGTTTCAATCATGTTCAATGTATAGGTGAGGTGACGAGTACCTATACATTGTGTGTCAAGCATGCCAGTGAGTCGATTTTGGTGTATTACATGTTATTACTTCGATATTCATTGTGTTATGAAGTAGATTCATTTTGGAAGTTTTTCAATTGTTGAGAATACTTGATTAAGGATTTGTGATAAGTTGTTTCAGTTGAGAAGTGATTTTATTAAGTTATATATACTCGTATGAGATTGGTTATAGCTGAGTCCCTTGCCGGGCGGTATTATTTCTGGTTGTTATCCCCTTGCTGGGTGGTTATGAATTGTACTTCCTACTGTTGATTTCCTTGCCAAGTTGTTGTTTGATGTTGATTGGGTGAGGAAGAGTGTAAATCCCGGAGGGTGATGCCGTGTATTCATTTCATTTATTGCATGGTGAGGAAGAGAGTAAAAGCACGAAGGGTGATGCTGTGCCATGATTTTACATTTAAACGCACGAAGGAACATGCTGTGCCCTTTTATTCATTTATTTCATTGTAAGGACGAGAGTAAGCACGAAGGGTGATGTCGTGCCATCATTTTACATTTAAACGCACGAAGGAACATGCCGTGCCCTTTTGTTCATTTATTGCATTGTGAGGACGAGAGTAAAAGCACGAAGGGTGATGTCGTGCCATGATTTTACAATTAAATGCACGAAGGAACATGCCGTGCCCTTTTACTTATTTATTGCATTGTGAGAACGATAGTAAAAGCACGAAGGGTGATGCCGTGTACTTGTTTTGGTGAGGATGAGTGTAAAGTACGAAGGGTGATGCCGTGTACATATTTGTTGTGTTGTTATTTCCCATTGACTTTATTCTCTTATATTGTTGCCTTGCTCAGATATTATTATTGTTCTTTCTTGTTTTCCCCATTAATTGCCCCATGTCCTGTCGTACTTAACTGTTATTTCCGGTTACTTCCCTATTTTATATTGTAGAACTGTACATGTAATTTGTTGTTGTTGAGTCTAGCCTCGTCACTACTTCGCCGAGGTTAGGCTCGGCACTTACTCAGTACATGGGGTCGGTTGTACTGATGCTACACCTGCACTTCTTTATGTTGTGCAGATTTCGTAACCGGACCCAGTGGGCACTGATAGAGGGAGTATCCTTCAGTCCACGCAGGCGACACTGAGGTAGTCCCGCAGACGTTCGTGGGCCTTGGCGTCACCTCTTCTATATCTCCTTTCCTGTCTTTATATGTAATTCTGAGACAGTTGTTCCATTTTTATTCAGACTCATGTGTGTAGTGAATCTTAGATAGTCCGTGAAGGTTGTGACTCCAGATTTTGGGCAGATTAATATGGGCATTTGTGTAGTATTGATTCAATCAAATAGTAGTATTTCATTTGTTCCGCACTCTATATTTAAATGCTCTTGATTATCACTGTTAATGGCTAGGTAATAAAGGAATAAATTACAAATACTGTAAATGTTGGCTTGTCTAGCGGGTTCAACGTTAGACACCATCACGGCCTTGACGGTGGGATTTCGGGTCGTGATAAGTTGGTATTAGAGCCCTAGGTTGCTTAGGTATCACAACTCATGGACAACTTGGTAGAGTCTGAGGGATCGGTGCGGAGACGTCAGTACTTATCCCCCAGAGGCTGCAAAGTTAGGAATGACTTCACTTTTCCTTCTTATCTGTCGTGCGATTTGAAATTTCTAAATGCTAATCGAGTTCCATTCTATTCTCTCGCAGATGGAGAGAACGCATGCTTCCTCATCTACCGATCACCAGCCCGATCCTCCTATTGTAGCTCCTACGAGGGGCCGAGGCCGTGCTAGAGGCCGAGGCAGGGGCAGGGCTCAGCCCAGAGCAGCAACCCCAACAGAGGACCCACAGGTAGACCTTGCCGGTGAGGTTCCTGCTCAGACAGTTCCAATCGGACCAGCTCAAGTCCCAGAGGGGTTCATTGCCACCCCGGTGCTTCAAGACGCTCTAGTCCGCTTAGTGGGACTTATGGAGAGTGTGACTCAGGAAGATCTTCTTCCTACATCACCAGCCGTCTCTTAGGCTGGGGAAGGGACCCAGACTTCTGCTACCCGCACGCCATAGCAGTTAGCCACCCAGTTCCAGACTCCAGCACCTCAGGCAGTTGGAGTAGCTCAGCCGGGCATTGTGGCATCGGTAGTAGAGGGAGAAACTATGTCAGCAGATGCCCTATGGAGATTAGATTAGTTCACCAAGCTATTTCCTACTACTTTTACTGGTGCAACATCAGAGGATCCCCATGATTACTTGGACATTTGTTATGAGGTTCTTCGGAACATGGGCATAGTAGAGTCCAATGGAGTTGATTTTGCTACATTTCGTCTTTCTGGTACCGTCAAGACCTGGTGGCGAGATTATTGTTTGACCAGACCAGCTGGGTCTGCACCTTTGATTTGGGTTCAGTTCTCCGAGTTATTCTTGGGGAAGTTTCTTCCCGTTACTCAGAGAGAGGACTACCAGAGGCAGTTTTAGCGCCTCCATCAGGGATCTATGACTGTTACACAGTACGAGACCAGGTTCGTTACTCTGACCCGAAATACTATCATGATACTCCCCACAGATCGAGAGAGAGTGAGGAGGTTTATTGAGGGATTGGCTCATCCTATTAGACTTCAGATGGCCAGAGAGTCAGGTACAGATATTTCATTCCAGGAGGCGGCCAATGTGGCCAGGAGGATTGAGATGGTTTTGTCACAGGGCGGTGGTCAGGGGTCTGACAAGATATCTCGTCGTTTTGGCCGGTTCAGTGGTGCTTCATCTGGAGGCAGATATTCTTTCGATAGAGGTCATCCTCCTAGGCCATACCAGTCGGCACTTCAAGTATCCCGCAGTGCGCCACCAGCTCCTATTAGTGCACAACCAGCTCCTATTAGTGCGTCGCCGCTTCAGAGCTTTTAGCGTGGTTATTCGGGATGACGGGGTCAGTTCCAGAGTCAGCAGCCTCAGCAGCAGAGGTCTTGTTATTCTTGTGGTGTTTCAGGGCACATTTCTAGGTATTGCCCCCGAGCTTCTGGTAGTTCTCAGTATCAGGGTTCTCGTGCCATGGTTCCAGCATCAGGTGCACCCCCACCCCCACATCCATTTAGGGGTGGAGGTCGAGGTGCCTGAGGTGGAGGTCAGACTCATAGAGGTGGAAGAGAGGTAGAGGTCAGCCCGCAGTAGGTCGACCTAGAGATGTTTAGGTTTCAGTTTGTAGTAGAGATGCTTCAGTTTTGTTTGATCCGGGGTCTACATTTTCCTATGTGTCTTCATATTTTTCCCCTCATTTGAGTATGCCCCGTGAGGCCCTGAGTACTTCTGTATATGTGTCTACCCCGGTGGGTGATTCTATTGTGGTAGATCGAGTCTATCGTTCATGCTTAGTGGTTATTGATGGTTTGGAGACTCGGGTAGATCTTTTGCTTTTTGATATGGTTGACTTTGATGTTATTTTTGGGGATGGATTGGTTATCTCCCTACCATGCTATTCTGGACTGTCACGCCAAGACTGTGACCTTGGATTTACCAGGAGTACCTCATTTGGAGTGGAGAGGGACTCCTATTCATTCTTCCGGTAGAGTTATTTCATATATAAAGGCTCGGCGCATGGTCGAGAAGGGTTGTTTGGCCTATTTGGCCTATGTTCGTGATTCTAGCACCAAGGTTCCTTCTATGGAGTCTGTGCCCGTGGTTCGTGAGTTTCCAGAGGTATTCCCTGCTGACCTGCCGGGTATGCCACCCGACAGGGATATTGATTTTTGCATCGAGTTGGCTCCGGGAACTCAGCCTTCTACTCCTCCGTATCGTATGGACCTGCCAGAGTTGAAAGAGTTGAAGGGTCAGCTGCAGGATTTGTTGATAAAGGCTTCATTAGGCCTAGTGTTTCCCGATGGGGTGCCCTAGTGTTGTTTGTTAAGAAGAAAGATGGCTCAATGAGGATGTGTATTGACTACCGGCAGTTGAATAAGGTTACTATTAAGAATAAGTATCCTTTGCCGAGGATTGATGATTTATTCGACCAGCTTCAGGGTGCTACAGTGTTTTCCAAGATAGACTTGAGATCGGGGTACCATCAGCTAAGGATTAGGGCGTCTGATGTCCCTAAGACAACTTTTCGTACTCGTTATGAGCATTATGAGTTCTTGGTGATGTCATTTGGGTTGACAAATGCCACCGCTTCTTTCATGGAGTTGATGAACCGAGTGTTCAGGCCCTATTTGGACTCGTTTGTTATAGTCTTCATTGATGATACTTTGATTTACTCCCGTAGCCGAGAGGAGCATGAGCAGCACCTCCGAGTCGTCCTCCAGACTCTGAGGGATAGTCAGTTGTATGCCAAATTTTCTAAGTGTGAGTTCTGGTTGAGTTTGGTGGCATTTCTGGGCCATGTTGTGTCGGCAGAGGGTGTTCAGGTGGATCCCAGGAAGATTTCAGCAGTCCAAGATTCGCCTAGACCCACCTCAGCTACAGAGCTTCGTAGCTTCTTGGCTTAGCAGGTTATTATCGCCGATTTGTGGAGGGTTTTTCATCCATCGCAGCCCCGATGACCAGGTTGACTCAGAAGGGTGCCTAGTTCAGGTGGTCCGATAAATGTGAGGCGAGCTTTCAGAAGCTCAAGATAGCTTTGACCACGGCACCGGTGTTAGTTTTTCCCACAGGTTCATGGCCTTATACATTGTATTGTGATGCTTCACGGGTTGGACAAGGTGCAGTGTTGATGCAGGATGGCAAGGTTATAGTTTATGCCTCACGACAGTTGAAGGTACACTAGAAGAACTATCCAAATCATGATTTGGAGTTTGCTGCTATCGTTCATGCGTTGAATATTTGGAGGCATTATCTGTATGAGGTGCCATGTGAAGTGTTCAGGGATCATAAGAGTTTGCAGTATTTGTTCAAGCAGAAAGTGTTGAACATGAGGCACATGAGATGGTTAGAGCTATTGAAGGATTATGACATTACCATCTTATATCATCCGGGGAAGGCCAATGTAGTGGCAGATGCTTTGAGCCGGAAGTCAGCCAGCATGGGTAGTCTTACCTATCTATCAGTCGGAGAGCGACCGTTTGCTTTGGATGTTCTGGATTTGGCCAACCGGTTTATGAGATTGGAGGTTTCTGAGTCTGGCAATGTTTTGGCCTATACCGTGGCCCGTTCCTCATTGTATGATCGTATTCGGTCCAGGCAGTATGATGATCGCCAGTTATGTGTTCTTAGAGATACGGTCCGGCACGGAGGTGCCAAGCAGGTCACAGTTGATGATAAGGTAGTTCTGAGGATGCAGGCCCGCATTTGTGTACATGATGTTGATGGTATTCATGAGTTGATACTACAGAAGGCCCATAGTTCCTGGTATTCCATTCATTCGGGCGCCGCAAAGATGTACCAGGATTTGCGACAGCATTATTGGTTACGGAGGATGAAGAAGGATATTATAGCATATGTAGCTCAGTGCTTGAACTGTCAGCAAGTTAAGTACGAGCACCAGAGACCCGGTGGTTTGATGCAGCAAATGGAGCTTCCCGAGTGGAAGTGGGAGCGTATCACCATGGATTTCGTAGTTGGGATCCCACGGACCTAGAGGATGTTTGATGCGGTGTGTGTTATTGTGGATAGGCCGATCAAGTCAGCACACTTCATTCTTGTATCAGTTTCGTATTCAGCGGAGAAGTTGGCAAAAATCTATATAAGAGAGTGTCACGATCCGAAATCTCACCTTCGGGCCATGACTGCGACTAACGGTGAACCCGCTAGACAAGCCAATGTATACTACACATTAATACTTTTGAATCAATTCAACAGTAGTAAAATTAATACCCTTCGGAAACCTGACTGAAATATCCAACATACTTTATAACTTGAAACAGCGGAAATGTAACAATACTCTGAAATTCGTAATGACATAGTAAAGATAACAGCATCGCATGAACCCAAACCCGGGGTGTCACAACCTCACGGACTATCTAAACTGAGGGCTAAATACAGAGTCTGAAAAGAAATATATAATTGTCTTGAAACTAGGAGAAAAAGTAAGACAATAAGAAATCCAAGTGCATGAGAGACACCAAGGCTCACGAACGCCAGCGGGTATAACTTGAAGCTCTGGGTGGACTGAAGGTGACTCCCTCAATGCGGTCCACTGGGTCCGGATGCGGAATCTGCACAACATTAAGAAGTGCAGTGTAGCATCAGTACAACCGACCCCATGTACTGAGTAAGTGCCGAGCCTAACCTCGGCCGAAGTAGTGACGAGGCTAGACTTGACAATAACGATAACCTGTCCTATTCTACAGCAGGTAACAGGGATAATACAAGGCAAGAGATAAGCAGACAAGTAAGGGATACGGGAGCAGTAAAGGGGAACAAGTGAAATGAAGCAGTCAAATTGACAGATAGAAGTAAACAAGGGAGGCAATCTAACACAATAGCCAACGAAACAAGTATAAGTACCAGAAATGTAAACAATGGCACGGCATCACCCTTCGTGCTTTTACTCTCTTCCTCACAATGCAATGTAATCAAATATCATGGCACGGCATCACCCTTCGTGCTTTTACTCTCTTCCTCACAATGCAATGTACAATGTATCATGGCACGACATTAACCTTCGTGCTTATAATCAATAAAAGTCATGGCACGACATTTACCTTCGTGCTTATAATCAATATGAATCATGGCACGGCATCACCCTTCGTGCTTTACACTCTTCCTCACTATGCAATGTAATCAGATGTCATGGCAAGACATCACCCTTCGTGCTTTATACTCTTCCTCACCAAACAATAACAAATATAATGGCAAGGAGTACAACATAGTGGAAATAGACAGTTCAAATCACCCGGCACGGGGAAAACATCAATTAATAACTCAATAAATCCCCGGCAAGGGTCTCAGTTATAACCAATCACCTCAATAGTATACTCTACACTTGGATTATCATTCGTATCAACACTTCTCAA
>ML283471.1:4950-23323 GCA_005239495.1 Nicotiana undulata | reverse complement strand
GTAAGTGATTTCTAACTCATTTTCTTTACTCCTTAACTTCTTTTTACAAGATTTCATCCTAGAATCTAGGGTTTTCATGGGGGAATTGGGAATTTTGGGTAAAACCTAAGAATATTGTAATTTGGGAATTTAGACCTCAATTTGGGGTCGGATTCCAAAACTAATTACATACTCGGGCTCGGGGGTGAATGGGTAATCGGGTTTTGGTCCGAATTTCGGGTTTGGACCAAGCGGGCCCGAGGTCAATTTTTAACCTTTGGGGAAAACCTTGGAAAACTCATTTCTATGCATTAGAACTTATTCATTTAGCATTTATTGATATAATTAAGTAACTTGTGGCTAGATACGAGCGAGTTGGTGGTGGAATCAAGAGGTAAAGCGGTAGTAGAGGCTTGATCTGTGTTTGTGGCATCGAGGTAAGTGTTTGGCCTAACTTTAGCTTGAGGGAATAGGTGTTGAGTCGTATGTGCTACCTATTTCAATCATGTTCAATGTATAGGTGAGGTGACGAGGACCTATACATTGTTTGTCAAGCATGCCCGTGAGTCGATTTTGGTGTTTTATATGTTATTGCTTCGATATTCATTGTGTTATGAAGTAGATTCATTTTGGAAGTTGTTCAATTGCTGAGAATACTTGATTAAGGATTTGTGATAAGTTGTTTCAGTTGAGAAGTGATTTTATTAAAATATATATACTCGTATGAGATTGGTTATAGCTGAGTCCCTTGTCGGGCGGTATTATTTCTGGTTGTTATCCCCTTGCTGGGTGGTTATGAATTGTACTTCCTACTGTTGATTTCCTTGCCAAGTTGTTGTTTGATGTTGATTGGGTGAGGAAGAGTGTAAAGCACGAAGGGTGATGCCGTGTATTCATTTCATTCATTGCATTATGAGGAAGAGAGTAAAAGCACGAAGGGTGATGTAGTTCCATGATTTTATATTTAAACGCACGAAGGAACATGTCGTGCCCTTTTTTTAATTTATTGCATTGCGAGGACGAGAGTAAAAGCACGAAGGGTGATGCCGTGCCATGATTTTACATTTAAACGCACGAACGAACATGTCATGCCCTTTTATTCATTTATTGCATTGTGAGGACGAGAGTAAAAGCACGAAGGGTGATTCCGTGCCATGATTTTACATTTAAACGCACGCAGGAACATGCCGTGCCCTTTTACATATTTATTGCATTGTGAGGACGAGAGTAAAAGCACGAAGGGTGATGTCATGTACTTGTTTTGGTGAGGATGAGTGTAAAGCACTAAGGGTGATGTCGTGTACATATTTGTTGTGTTGTTATTTCCCATTGACTTTTATTCTCTTATATGGTTGCCTTGCTCGGATATTTATTACTGTTCTTTCTTGTTTTCCCCATTAATTGTCCCCTGTCCTGTCGTACTTAACTGTTATTTCCTGTTACTTCCCTATTTTGTATTGTAGAACTGTACAGGTAATTGGTTGTTGTTGAGTCTAGCCTCGTCACTACTTCGCTGAGGTTATGATCGGCACTTACTCAGTACATGGGGTCGGTTGTACTGATGCTACACCTGCACTTCTTTATGTTGTGCAGATTTCGGAACCGGACCCAGTGGGCACTGATAGAGGGAGTATCCTTCAGTCCACGCAGGCGACGCTACGGTTGTCTCGCAGACGTTCCTGGGCCTTGGCGTCACCTCTTCTATCTCTCCTTTCCTGTCTTTATATGTAATTCCGAGACAGTTGTTCCATTTTTATTTAGACTCATGTGTGTAGTGAATCATAGATAGTCCGTGAAGGTTGTGACTCCAGATTTTGGGCAGATTAATATGGGCGTGTGTGTAGTGTTGATTCAATCAAATAGTAGTATTTCATTTGTTACGCACTCTGTATTTAAATGATCTTGATTATCACTGTTAATGGCTAGGTAATAAAGGAATAGATTACAAAAACCGTAAACGTTGGCTTGTCTAGCGGGTTCAATGTTAGACGCCATCACGACCTTGACGGTGAGATTTCGGGTCGTGACAGATACTCTGCTGGCTGCGGGTTGTATCGAGAGGTGAATCCCACCTAAGTCTCCGTATCAACCATGCCGCTGCGCCAGACTAGGCCACTAGACATACATGTGCCTGTGCAACAAAAATACACAACAAGTGTAGTATGAGTACAAAAACAATGTGTACCCAGTAAATATCCCGTCTAACCTCGAAGAAGTAGTGACGAGAGGTCGACTTCGACACTTACTAGTTGTCCAAAAATAAAATACCAATATGTGTAAAAGTATGGATTTGATAAGGTGATTGAAAACTCGATAAGGTGATTGAAAACTCGATAAGCATGAAACAGGTAAACAATTCTTTTAATATTGGGGATTTCCAAAATTCATATTTCATCTCTTTTTTTTCAAGTTTACCTCAGGCCAGGGTGTCAATATCATTAATTATAAATTTCAAGGCAAGCAATACAAGCATGCACAAATCATGTCGAGGTCGTACGATCCGATCCAACATAATAACTGTAACGACCCGACCGGTCGTTTTTAGAATTTAAGCTCCGTTCGGTGGCGTAAGGTCTTGAACAACTTCACATTGTGTATATCGACTTGCGTGCATGGTTAGATTCAGTTACGGGATAATCCGGAGTTGAATTGGGAGAAAATTTTCAATTTGGAAGCTTAGGTGATTGGAGTTGACCGGAGGTTTGACTCTTGTGTAAACGGCCTCGGAATGAGTTTTGGTTAATGTCAACAGCTTCGTATGGTGATTTTGGACTTAGGAGCGCGTCCGGAATTGGTTTTGGAGGTCTATAGAGTAATTTGAGGTAATTTGGCGAAAGTTAGAATTTCGGCGATTTCGGCCGATAAGTAAAATTTTGATATCGAGCTCGGAATGGAATTCCGGGAATGGATGTAGGTCCGCTGTGTTAGATGTGACTTGTCACCAAAATTTCACGCCATTCCAGGTTGATTTGATAGGTTTCGACTCACGTTTTGATATTTAAAGATTTGAAAATTCATAAGTTTGATTTTTGGTTTAATTCGTCGTTTTGGTGTTGTTTTTATGTGATTTGAAACCTCGAGCGAGTCCGTGTGAGGTTATATGACTGGTGTGTATGGTCGGAGAGGGCCTCGGGTGTGTTTTAGATAGGCTTCAGGTCAATTTTTCCTCATTTTCAGTGTTGATGCTGTCTTCTGGTTTTCTTCTATGCGATCGCATAGTAGTAGTCACGATCGCATAGTGTTACTCTGGCCCGCCCATTTTTCCTTCATCGCGATCGCAAAGAATGGCCCGCGATCTCATAACTCCATAATTTTTGTTCTCCGCGTTCGCACCTTTATCCCCGCGTTCGCATAAGTCCCTTCTTTTGGGCATTAACCAGTTCCTTCAATGCGATCACATTCCCTTTACCGCGATCACATAGTGTAAGCCGAACAGTAGCATACTTCCCTTCTATGCGATCGCAATTGTTTCTACGCGATCGCATAGCACGTTTTTGGACAATGACATTTATCTCTATGCGATCGCATATATTCTCTCGCGATCGCGATTCATAAAATACCTGGGCAGATTATAAAACTCGAAAATCGGGAGTTTCACCATTGTTATCATATTTTGACCTCTAGAGCTCGGAACTTGGCGATTTTTTATGGGGTTTTCACACAAATCGAATGGGTAAGTGTTCTTCAACTAGAATTAAACATATTCCATGAATTAGTCCTTGTTCTTATCATTTAATTTGTATTTTGGGTTGAGGAAAATGTGGGTTTTGAAAGGGAATTTCTAAAATGAAAAATCATGATTGAGGGACCAAATGATATCGGAATTCGATAAATCTTGTATGGTTGAACTCGTATCGGAATGGGTATTCGAATTTTTGTAAAATTTGACAGGTTCTGAGGTGGGGGCCCGGGGGTCGACTTTTGGGTCGATTTTTATAATTTTGTAAAGATTGGCTTTATTATTCAAAATAGTTCCTGATACATTTTATGTGTATTTTGAAGTTGTTTTAGTTGATTTTGAGCCGTCCAGAGGTCTTTTCGCCCGAAAAGTCATTTTAGAGTACCAGGTTGTCGCCGTCGAGGTATGTATCTTGCCTAACCTTGTGTGGGGGAACTACTCGTTAGGAATTGAGTCTTCTATGTTGATTGTATCCCGTGTACGCGAGGTGACGAGTGCGTACTCGGACTTATTTTTATGAATTTGGCCTGTTAGGGTTCTTAGGTCCTTATATTCCCTGTGTATGAATTTGTAATTGTTATGACAAAGTTCTGGTTGTTAGTTTCATCTCTTTCTGCTTAACTTAGATCTTTCTTGATTTTAGTCTCCCTTTGTTGTTTACTTGATCTTAATTGACTTAACTGAATATTTTACTTCTTCTACCATTATGATATATTTTCTTCATAAACTGCCTAATTGACTAGAATTAATATTATCTAGCCCTATAATTGTTTAGCCGTAATTGGAATATATGTTCGTTGGTTTCAAGCATGCCCGTGAGTCGTATACTGTGATTTTTATGATTTTTCCTTAAGTGCTACTTAGGTTTAGTTTGATAATTATCCATGTTGATGGTATCTCCTTGGTGTGGCCTATTGTTGAGCATTGTTCAAGCTGAGTTGCATTCCGTAAAGCTAATTGTTTAGGCGAGATTGATTATAGTTATTTCCCTTGCCGATATGATATTGATTCTACTGTTGACTCCCTTGCCGGGACAGTATGGGTTCTATTATTGTTTATGCTGTTGATGATATTGTTCCCATTGTTGATTCCTTTGCCGGGACAATATGATTTCTATTATTTTTCATGTTGTTGATGATGTTGCTTCCATTGTTAACTCCCTTGCCGGGACAGTATGATAACTATGATTGTCTATGCTGTGGATTCCCTTGTCTGAATGCTATCATATCATTTGTTTGGGTGAGACAAAGTGTAAAGCACGAAGGGTGATGCCGTGCCATATTATTGAGAGTAAAAGCACGAAGGGTGATGTCGTGCGTGATATTGCGAGTGAGTTTATGGCACGAAGGGTATTTTCGTGCAGGTAGGGACGAGGGACATGCATTATGATGTGATACTTGTTTCCCCCGCGTGTGTGTGCGCCCTTACTTTGAGTTGTTATTGTTATACATACATATTTGGTGTGACCTGTTGTTATTGTCTTGTACTTGACCTTTATCTCATTGTTGTTGCATTGTCCATGTCTTTGATTTGCTTAATTTGCTTAATTTACGTGTCATATCTGTCGATTTCTATGGGGAGGACGAGAGTAAAAGCACGAAGGGTGATATCGTGCACTTGTTCTATTGGGAACTAAGCTCGAAAGACCTCTATTGGAAAAGTATATTTTTAAAAAGCATTTATCTTGAAGGAATTATTTGAAGATTTTCTTTTCTAAAAATATATATATATTCGGAGAAAAGTATATTTTAAAGAAAGTTTTCTATTTGAAATGATTGAATTCAAAGCTTTCAATACAAACCTACGGGTGAAGGTTTACACTCAAAGTATTTTCCAAAGACACTTGGGGTTGTTGGCTAAGGCCTGCCGTAGAAACTGCCGAAATGTTGAATTATTATTTGTTCATACCGTAATGTGATTTCTATTCGGTTTCGAGGTGTTCTCGTACATTCTTTGTGTATTGTTGTGATGTTCTGTTGTTATTGATTGTATTCCCTTCCGCATTTCATTAGTTATGTTGTGTAGACATTAAATAGATGTTACATCCTGTCATTTCGATACTTATGCTTGTTTGATTTGATAGACCAGTGGGTGTCTTGACTAGTCCTCGTCACTACTTCACCGAGGTTAGTCTTGATACTTACTGGTCACCGTTGTGGTGTGCTCATGCTACTCTTCTTCACATTTTTGTGCAGATCCCAGGTTTTTGCATTGCGGTTAATCGATAGCAAACAACGCGGTTTCTGTTGTGGAGACTCAAGGTAAAACCGCTTCAGTGTTCACAGTTTTGGATTCACCTTCTTATATTTAGTATTCATACACTTTGTGTTTATTCCGAACAGTGGTATCTAGAGATGTTGGTGTAAATTTCTTAAAGCTTATGACTTGTACTTACCGGATTTTGGGATGATATGTAATGTATAGAGATCTTTATCAAGAAGCATTTAAAAATTCCAATATTTTTATTTATGTTTACCAAATGTTAGGCTTACCTGTCCTTAAGACTAGGTGCCGTCACTATACCCAGCGGAGGAAAAATTGGATCGTGACAATAATAAAATGTGCACTGCCAGAGGGCTGAATGGCGCGAACCATAGATGCATATATTACCTCGCTTGCAAAACATATGTGCGACGCGGTCAAATATAAACAAAAGAGTTACCCCGCTTGCGAATCATACGCAGGTACTCATAGATACACACATTCAAACAGTCAATCAAGAATTCATTAAGGAATAATCATTCAAAGAAATGACAACTCTCTTTTAGTGGTTAATCTTTGTTTTTTAGAAATTCATTTGCCAAGTTCGATATAATTTAAGCCTTTTAAAATTAATAGAAAAATTAAAGTATGGCAAGTAAAGCTTGCTTTTGCATCCTAGACTTCTCGGACTTAAGTATAATAGTAGCTACGTACAGACTCTCGTCACCTCGTGCGTACGTAGCCCCCACATAGTAGCACATAATCAATTATTTCACATATGGGGACAATTCCCTCTTACAAGGTTAGAAGGAGACTTACCTCGCTCCGAAGTTCCATAACCGACTTCCAAGCACTTGTGATGACTCAAATTGATGCACAACACCCCAAAACTAGCCAATAATTACGCAAACCCATTAATATATGCTCAAATACCTATTATAATCCAATTTATAAAATTTTCTAACCCCGATCGACAAGTTGACAAAAATCGCCCTCGGGCCATGTGCCCGGATTCCGAAATTTTTAAAGATAATGATTATCCATAACTTTACGAACTCAAATATATATTTTGTTCCATGCCAAAATTCGAGGTCACCATCCAAAATACCGAATTCTAGGTCTTCTACCCAACACCCCACAATCTATACAAATTTCCATGTTCAAATCCATATATAATCGTGTGTTTAACTCAAAACTAGTATAAACCACTTACCTCCTGCTTAGTGAAGAAAATGGCACTCCCAAGTTGCTCCAAAATCGACTCCGATGGTGAAAATGAGTCAAAAACCCTCGCTTTAAAAGAACACACTTCCCAGCCCGATTTTCGCACCCGCGGTCACTTGACTGCTTCTGCGGTTCCGTAGGTGCGGCCCAACTACCGCTTCTGCTGTCTTCCACCAGGCCCCTCAACTCCGCATCTGCGGCTCCCCGCGCGTAGGTACGGTCCCGTTTCTGTCGACCACATCTGCGGTCCACGCCTTCCCCAGCAAAATCCGCTCCTACAGAGCTCGCACCTACGGCCCTCTTCACGCAGGTACGATCACACCAAATGCTTAGTTGCTTCAGCCCTTCCTCAAATTCCATTTTCGATCCGTTAATCACCCGGAATCCACCCGAGGCTCCCGAGACCCCGTCCAATCACACCAACCAGTTCCAAAACATAATGCGGACCTGCTCGAGGCCTCAAACACATCAAACAACGCCAAAACCATGAATTGCACTCAAATCCAAGCTTAATGAACTTTAGAACTTTCAACTTCAACATTCGATGCTGAAACTTATCAAATCACGTCCGATTGACCCCGAAGACCTACTCCAACTTTCGGAATCGGAATTCGACCCCGATATCAAGTAGTTCACTTCCGGTCAAACTTCTCAAAAACCTTTAAATTTCTAACTTTAGCCAAATGACTCCAAAATGACCTACGGACCTCTTAATTTACTTTCGATCACGCTCCCAATACCAGAATCACCATATACTATTCCCAGACTCGGAACCCCAAACGGACGTCGATAACACTGAAATGCACTTCAACCCAAATTTATGAATTTCTTCCAAAATGCCAACTTCCTCAACATACGCCGAAACGCTCTCGGGTCATCCAAAACTCGATCCAAACATACGGCCAAGTTTGAAATCATCATATGAACCCGTTAGAACCTTCAAATCTCGATTCCGAGGTTGTTTACTCAAAGATCCAACCTTAGTCGATTCTTCCAACTTAAAGCTTCCGAAGCGAGAATTTTTTTTACAAATCAACCAAACTCCCGGAATTCAATTCCGACCATGCGTACAAGTCATAATACCTGAAGTGAAGCTGCTCATGGCCTCAAACAGCCGAATGACGCGCTAGAGTTCAAAACGATCGATCGGATCGTTATAATATCTAAGGTTCATCAAATTTAAACAAAATGGAGGATTTCTATAATATTCATAATTGGAAGTTGGAATATATGTTTGCGCCGTATATATTTACAGATAATTTAAGAGTTGAAATGTAATTGAATTTAAACTTCGTTGAGTCAAAAGTGCGAGTAAAAATAACATTTTGGAAAAAACAAATCTTTAGGACAAAAAAGGCGGGTCTCATAAATAGTCATATATTAAAAGAGAACTGAATTGTATATGAAATAAGTTTCCTTTTAGACATATTTTATTTATTTATTTATTTTAACAAAAAGGATAATATTATTTTAAAGATTGCACCTGGCAAAATATGTGCAGGCAAAAAGTCTTGACTTTACTTTTTCAATTAACATCTCCAGCGGTCTCCTTAATACCAAATTGTTTATTTCCTTTTCCTTTTTTCGCTCTCTGCAAAATTGTTTATAATATTTTTTTGGGGGTCACTTTTTCTATATATAATACACTAAGTTAAAATACATTTTCCATTGCATATAGATTTATGCCGGTCATCTAATCAGAAATTTAGATCTGCTAAATAGCTTATGTACATATGGTATATAAAGGTTTTGACAATAACGTCATTCATGCAAAACTTATGATACTAGTCAATATGCTTCTAAATATGTGTTTATCTCCTAATTTAATTTTCGTCTTCCGAAACTAGAGAATATCCTTTTAAATTTGTGTGAAAATAATTTTCAGTGTGTTTATGTTTTGTAGTTATAACAAATAAAGCACAAGGACAAACATCTTAAATGTTGAACTATATTTACCACAATAATAACCAAAGCATTAGAAGGAAACATATACAATAATATATTATCTATAAAGAAGTGTTCGGTAAGATACCATCATATTAGATACCTTTAAATTACAAACTTAATTATCTACTTAACATGACTAAAATTGATGTTGTATAAAAAGAAATTGAGCATTTATTTAATTAAATTATTTCTTCATATAAATAAATATTTAAACTATCATATGCACATACAACGCACGTTTATAGATACTAATATAAAATAAAAACACCATTCTTTTCCATTGATTTTAGTTGATGTCGACAGTTCTAAAATTTTAATCAAATTCTTAATTCATCATAAATAATGCTTTACTCCTTGTCCGATAAGGGGTCGTTTAATATTTCGTACTTATATTCAATGGTTAGGAGGGCACCTGTTGTCTTATATGTTACTAATTGTTGTACCGTGCGATGCGAGGTTATTATTAAAAAGTATTAATTAAGTTAATTGTTTGAACATATTGGATCGTACTGTTTTAGTAAATTTTAATTGTTATTTTATTTGTCAATATAAATACCCAATAATAAAAGCTCTATTAAATTAAAGGACTTATATAGTCGTTGAATAACTTTATGTTTTGTATTTTTGTTTATTATATTATCCAATATTCAGTATTTTTACATTGTTAATAGAATTTTTTATTAGCATATTATTTTGATCAATATTTTTGTCTGCTCGCTTTCTTTTAATCTATTAAATTAAACGGACATATAGTTATCAAATAAGCTTTTTTGTTCAGTATTTTTCTTTATTATATTATCCAATATTTAGTAGAATTACATTGTTAATAGAAGTTATTAGCATATTACTTATTTAATATTTTAGTGTGCTACTTTCTTTTGTAATATAATAGAAGATTCATATTTTATTAAAATTAAAGAAGAAACTAATTATAGATTATAGACTACCATATTAGGAAGAAACTACTCCTCAATTTGGATTGACTATTTGTTTTTAATTTTAATTTTCTTTATTTTAAAATAATTTTAAAACTCTAAATTTGTTAACACAAAGAGAGTAACTAATTATAAAAATACATAATGCATAATGTAAGTCATTTAAAATTTAAATTAAAAAAATTAATTATTACCTAATTTGAATTGAAAGTTTTTATTGTTTATTGTTTATTTTTTATTTTAAAATAATTTCAAAACTCCAACTTGAAACTACTCCCCAATGTGAATGGGTAGGTTTTTTAATTATATATTTTCGTTTTTTAGTATAGCTAATTTTATTTTTTCTTATTTTTGTTTTTTATTTTTTAATAATTTTAAAACATCATTTTGAAACTACCCTTTGAATGGGAATTTTATATATTGATGGGCTTAAGGTCTCTTAGTCTTATGTTTTGATGATCTAACAAATTTTCTGTATAGAACCAGATAAAGGACATGATGCACGCCTGGTACAATCATTCAACAATGGACTCAAGATAATATGGGCAGTGTGTCTTTGGATTCACAAGAACTAGTTTAGGGACCTAATCCCTTGGTGTTTCCCTGACAGAAGTACAAGTAAACTCTACAATTGAAAAGCAACTGCAGAAAGTGACTGCCTGCAACTGTGCACGCTACAGTGCAGAAACAGTGTAGCAGTCACTTCCCATTGGGAAAAGGCTTGTACCAACTAAGAATGGACATCATCCTTGGGATGTCTTGGAGGTATAATAGTATGGTGTAAGACAACAACATATTTACTTGAGCATTTGGTGATATTCTCTTAAGCATTGAAGATCTGATCCAACATTGAAGTCTCAAGTGTGTCAAGAACAAGAAGACAACTCCACTACGGACCTGTTCCACTACGAGTCTATATGCGTCCTTAGTTGAGTTGTAATCTTGTGTTTTGTTCCTCATTGTAACTCCTATCTTGCTTACTTAAGAAGCTTTGTCTTAGGAAACTCAAAATCATAAACCATCTGAGTTTGTGTTGTGACTAGAGTTAGTCATAGGTTAAAGTCTTTGTAACTAGTGAGTGACAAAGTGACTGGTGATAAGTGTATTACAAGTTAGTGAGATTGAAGTCTTTGTAATAGAGTTATTACAAAGTGACTTGTAATAATGTAGTTACAAGTTAGTGAAGTTGAAATCCTACTAGTGTAGGTCGTGGTTTTTGTCCCCTTGAGTTGGCATTTTTTCACGTAAAAATCTTGTGTTTCATTTACATATTATTTCAGTCGTTAACACTGAAGGAACATATATAGGACCAGGTCTCCATACAGTTGGTGGACTCATATAAACTATCAATTGGTATCAGAGCAGGTTCTTTCTAAAAGGTTAACACCTAGAAAGGATCTCAATGGTTGCTCCACCTAACTTTGAGGAAGGACAATCAACCTACAGGCCTCCTAGAATCAATAGTCAGTACTACGGCTGGTGGAAAACTCATATGCATGATTTTATATTGGCAGAAGACTCTGAGCTGTGGGACGTCATTTGTGATGGTCCACATGTTCCTATGAAGAAGGTTGGAGAACCTGGAGTGATGGTGTCAAAAACCAGAAAAGAATACACCGATATTGACAGAAAAGTTGTTGAGAAGAACTTTCGTGCCAAGAAGATCTTGGTATGCGGTATAGGACCTGATGAGTACAATAGAATATTAGTTTGTCAATCTGCCAAGGAGATATGTGAAGCATTGCAAACGACACATGAAAGAACTACTCAGGTTAAACAGTCCAAGATTGACATGCTTACCACTGAGTATGAACTTTTCAGGATGAAAGATGATGAATCTATACAAGATATGCACACTAGATTCACATCTATCATAAATGAGCTTCATTCACTTGGAGAAATTATTCCCAGAAACAAGCTAGTACGGAAGGTTCTTAGTGTCTTACCTAGTTCTTGGGAGAGTAAAATGAACGCCATCACTGAAGCCAAAGATCTAGAAACTCTAACCATGGATGAGCTGATTGGAAATATGAAAACGTACGAGATGAAGAGAAAGAAAGGCAGTGAAAGAAGAGAGACAAAGAAGGAGAAGAATCTGGTGCTCAAGGCTGAAAATAATGACTCGAGTGAAGAAGGTAGTGATATGGCCTATCTCGCTAAAAGATTTCAAAATATGGTTCGAAGAAATGGTGGTATACCAAGGAGAGGCAGTTCAAGTAAACCAAGGAACTATCATCTCTATGACAAGTGCGGAAAGCCAGGGCACTTCATCAAAGACTACCCACTTCTGAAGCAGGAGCACTAGAAACACAACTCTGACAAAACAACAAAGAGGAACTCGGTTCCTGACAAACGATTCAGCCGAAAAAGTGCAGCCGACAATGTTGTGAAGCAAGCCCTTGCTGCATGGGGAGACTCCTCCAGTGAATCAGAAGAGGAACCAGATGCAGGAAATATATCCATGATGGCAGTGGAAAATGAAGCTAAGGAATATGATTCATTGTTTGCATTGATGGCTCAGTCTGATGATGATGAAGAAGATGACAATGATGAGGTAAATTTCAGGGATGTTCAGAGAAATCTGAAGTCCTACTCTTCTAAGAAATTGATTTCATTAGCGAATTTTCTAATTGATGCATATTATAGTCTAGTCAATGATAAGGATGTCTTGACCATAGAGTTAGGAGATGCTGAGCAATCTAGAGCTGATCTGGTGGTCTGTGTGATTGATTTAAAGGAGACCATAGATAATCTTGAAAAAGAAAAGGAAGTTCTAACTTGAAAAATAAACTGTGTAGAAAATGAGAGAGATGACTTAATAGTAGTGGTTGTTGACCTAAAGGAAACTGTGAACAATCTTGAGAAAGAAAAAGAGGCTAACTGAAAAGATTAATAGTGTGGAGAATGACAGAGAGGACCTAACAGTAGTAGTTGTTGACTTGAGGGAAACCATAGAGAACCTTAACAAAGAAAAGGATACTTTAGCAGAGAAAATTGCAAATACTGAGCAAGAAAGGGATGACTTTTTGGTGGTAATCACAGTCCTAGAGAAAACAATTGAGGGACTCAAATAAGAACATAGGCTTGTAAATGTTGATAAAGGGAAGGAAGTAGCTAGTGAGAAACACATCAAGCTTGAAAAGGAATTGAATGACATGAAAACTAGTCTATGTGGTTAACTCGAGAGAAATAGGCAACTTCAAGCTGAATTTCAGAGAGTAAAAATTTATCTTGAGAAATCTCTTAAGTGGACCTGGTCCTCAGATGTTTTCACTGCCATGTAGTTTAACAATAGTGGAAACATGCAGGGAATCGGGTTCCAAAAGGAGAAAATTCCTTACAACCCTCACAGCAAGTACGTCATTGTTCCGGATAACTGGCTTTGTACCCACTGTGGGAACAATGGGCACTTCAAAGAAAACTGCCATGACAGGGTTCAATCTGTTCAGAAAAATAAAGTGTTTACTGAAAAAGTGACTACTAAAGGGGGACCAGTTACCACTCGCAAAAATCGCATCTTGCCTTCATAGACTAGAAAAGCTCTTATCCACCCTTTTCCTTATTATAAGGGACCCAAACTAGTTTGGGTTCCTAAATCTAACCCATAATTTGTATGTGCAGGGAACAGTGAGAGGAAGTGAACTGCAATGGATCATGGGCAGTGGATGCTCAAAGAACATGAGTGGAAACACCATGGATTTTCTCTCAGTGAAAGCCCTGCAAGGAGGGAATGTATCCTTTGGCAATGGAAACAAGGGATACATTCTTGGTGTCGGAAAGGCTGGAAAGTCTCTTTCCCACTCAATTGAGAACGTGTACTATGTGGATGGCCTGAAGTACAGTCTCTTGAGTGTCTCACAAATTTGTGATAAAGGGAACAAGGTAGAGTTCTTGTCTAAAGTGTGCACAATTACTAATCCAGTAACTGGTGAAGTGGTTTTAGTAGCCAAAAAATACAAGAACATCTATGTTGCTGATTTTGAGTCACTGCAAGCTGGTGATATGAGTTGCTTGAAGGCAGTTGATAAAGATGCAGAAATGTGGCATAGAATATTGGGGCATGCAAGCTTCTCACTTCTGAATAAATTGATACAGAAGGACCTGGTTCGTGGTCTGCCAAATTCAAAATTCAAGGAGAACAGAGTGTGTGATGCATGCGCTAATGGAAAATATGTGAAATCATCCTTTAAGCCAAAGAAGGATGTTAGCACATCAAAACCACTCGAACTACTTCATATGGATCTATGTGGTCCTATGAGAATACCAAACAAATGTGGAAAGAAGTATATTTTTGTGATTGTAGACGACTATTCAAGATTCACTTGGACACTATTTCTTAGAACAAAAGATGAGACTTTCAAGGTATTTGTGGCATTTGTCAAGAAAATCCAAGTGAAGTTGGAATTAAAAGTAGCTTGCATCAGATCTGACCATGGGACATAATTCGACAGTGCCAAATTTGATGAGTTTTGCAATAAAAATGGGATTACTCATAACTTCTCAGCCCCACGGACTCCACAACAAAATGGTGTTGTTGAAAGAAAGAACAGAACTCTAGAAGACATGGAACAGACAATGCTTATTGACAGTGGATTGCCAAAAGTTTCTGGGCAGAGGCAATAAACACTGTGTGCTACTTGGTGAATATGTGCATGATCAGGTCCGTCCTGAACAAAACCCCTTATGAGCTACTCAATGGAAGAAAACCAAAGATAACTCATCTGAGAACCTTTGGATGCAAATGTTATGTTCTCAACAACGAGAAGGACAAGCTTGGGAAGTTTGACGCAAAAAGTGATGAATGAATCTTTCTGGGATATTCCTCTCAAAGCAAAGCCTACAAAGTCTACAACAAAAGGACACAATGTGTGGAACAAAGTGTTCATGTGATATAACACCTTTTTCTAACAAGGAAGGAAACAATGATGATCAAGACAATGAACCGCTTTTGGTTCCTGGAGAAATATCTGATGTTTCAAATGGCAAAGCTAACATGATGAGTCAGATGAAGGAGGCAAGTGAAGACAATGCAACATCCTCTTCCACTTCACAAGAGGAACCTGGTACCCCAATCACTATCACTGAAGCTGAAGAAAGAGTTGGAGATGCAGTGTAGGGCACTCCACAGGTAGCAGAACGAGGAATACAGGGAAACCCATCTGATTTACCTAGTTCTTCTACCAATCAGATTCCAGTCCCAAATTGGAAACACAAAAGCTCTCATCCACTTGATAATATCATCACCCCCTTGATTCTGGAGTCCAGACAAGATCAAAAACCAGAAATTCCCTAGCCTTCTTAGCCTTTCTATCCCAAATAGAACCCAAAAATATTAAGGAAGCCTTGAAGGATGCAGACTGGATTACGGTTATGCAAGAGGAGCTACATCAATTTGAACGAAATAATGTATGACACCTGGTACCTAGACCCCCAGATAGAACCATCATAGGGACCAGGTGGGTGTTCAGGAATAAGCTGGATGAACATGGAAATACTACAAGGAACAAAGCAAGGCTTGTTGTACAAGGATACAATCAAGAGGAAGGGATCGATTATGATGAGACTTTTTCCCCCAGTTGCTCGCATGGAAGCTATTAGATCCTTATTGCCTTTGCATCATGTATGGAATTCACCTTGTTCCAAATGGGTGTGAAGAGTGCTTTTTTGAATGGTTTTATTAAGGAAGAGGTCTATGTTAAGCAACCTCTAGGCTTTGAATGTCATGTTCACCCTGAACATGTATTCAAATTGGATAAGGCTCTTTACGGATTGAAGCAGGACCCTAGAGCCTGGTATGAGCGGCTATCCAAGTTTCTCTTGGAAAATGGTTTCACAAGAGAAAATATTGACAATACATTATTTTTGAAGAAATGGGGAAGGAACCTGCTCATTGTTCAGGTTTATATGGATGACATCATATTTGGGGCTACGACAGACTCACTATGTGAAGAATTTGCTAAACTTATGGGAAGTGAGTTTGAATGAGTATGATGGGGGAACTGAACTTCTTCCTGGGTCTTAAAGTAAAGCAGTCCACAAAGGGAACGTGTACCAGTCAGCAGATATACATCAAAGAATTTCTGAAAAGGTTTGATATGGAAGCCTGAAAGGAGATCGATACCCCTATTGCAACTGCTACCAAGCTAAACATGGATGATTCTGAATCACCTGTGAATCAAAAAATGTATCGAGGAATCATTGGATCTCTACTCTACCTCACTGCTAACAGGCCAGACATTGTATTCAGTGTGGGATTGTGTGCAAGGTTTCAATCAAATCCCAAGGAATCTCATCTGAAGGCTGCCAAGAGAATTCTGAGATATCTTAAGGGCACACAAGACCTGGTTCTACACTATCCTTCAGGTGACAATTTCAACCTTATTGGTTATGCTGACGCTGATTATGCAGGTTATCTGGTGGACATGAAAAGCACATCTGGAATGGCTCATTTCCTTGGATCATGCCTAATCTCACGGGGTACAAGGAAACAAAACTCAGTGGCTCTCTCAACAGCTGAAGCAGAATATGTTACAGTTGTCTCGTGATGTGCTTAGTTGCTGTGGATCAAGCAACAATTAGAAGACTTTGGAGTATACATTGCTTGTGTACCGCTTCTATGTGACAACACCAGTGCTCTCAACATGTCAAAGAACCAAGTTCAACACAAGAGAACCAAACACATTGATGTCAGACACCATTTTCTCAGAGACAATGTGAAAAAGGGATTTATCTGCATGAGATTTTGCTGCACTGAAGATCAAATTGCAGATATCTTCACCAAATCTCTAAGTAGGGAACATTTTGAGATAAATAGGATGGCATTGGGGTTAATGAAACCCAATTGAGAACCTGTTTTTTCTCATATGACTGTGAAAGTCATACTCAGTACACGCATGATGATTATAGAAGCTAAAGGTACAACTTTGAACTGCGAAAGAGAGCTGCAAAATCCTTTTACAAAAATAGGTCAGGGACCTAGTTCCTGTACCACAGGTTAGTAGTAATGTGTTTTTCTCTTGCTTTTCTCAAAAGACAACAAAATTAATTCAATTGCCACACACCCCACTTTTCAGAGTTTGTGTGTCACGGCTTGTCTCTCAAATCCCTTCACTTGCTCTGCACGTTACGTATTCCCACAAACCTACCATCGTTTCGAAATTCTTCAGAACCCGTTCCTCTCCCCCTCTTTACTTCCATAAAACCCTCTCACTCTCAACAATTCTGAACCATTATCTCCCATTGCAACTCTGTAAATTCCTTCTCTTTCAGAGCCCTCTATCACTTCTCTCAAAATGGCCGACGAACAATCTTCTCCTTCTCCTACCATCAACACCACTCCCACATATCCACATTCCCTAGCATCATCACCAGAAACCAATTCCTCCACTAACCCTGATATCACTGTACCCACACCGGTTTCCTCTTCACCTCATGTCGCCATTACTCCTCCTTCAAACCCTACCTCTCTTCCCTCTTCTGATCAAACCAAAGAACACTTGGACAGTGCTACCCCTCAGGCATCAAAGATCTTTGAGGAAGATCCCGGTCAGTACTTGAACTCCTCCATTCTAGACTCAGTGGCTCCTATGGAGTCACCAGAAAAGGAAGCGACACAAAATATCATAGCTATCGCTGCTGAGAATCTTACGGATGAAGGAGCCTCCCCTCTGCCTGAGTCTCAGGGGGAAGAAACTCCATTTTTAGGGTATGAGAGGACTATGGTTCTTTTTGAGTCTCCGGTTCATGACATAGTCGCAGAAAAACCTGTTGGAGAACCTGATTCTCCTTCAGCAGAAACAAACCAGAAGCCTATCTTCTACACTAAACCTTTGGAGTATATTCCTCCGATTACAGTACCTTTTGAAGAAGATGATGAAGATAAAATGTTCCTCAATGCCCGTTTTAAAATTCACAAGCCAACAGTTACTCCTGAGTCTTCTTCCAAGCGACCTACTACCCAGTTGCAAAAGAAAGAAGCTTTCGAGTATGCCTTACCGAAGAGCAAGAGGAGTCTTAAGAAAAAAGAAGAAGAGGTTGATGAAACATGGGGAAGTTGTGGCTGACAAATACATACCAGTGGTTGAGGTTGATGAAGATGTTGTAGAGGAACCTAGTTCCTTAGTGAAAAGATCTTTAAAGGTCCAAAAGTCTATGGTTGGAGCCTCTGAGGAAGCTGTGTAAAAACAAAGTGAAACATCGGTGAAGAGTGGTGGTAAATCCAAGAAGGTTGTGGTTGAGAAAGAGTTGTCTGAAGGTGATACTGTGGCTGTTGAGAATGGGAAAGAGAAGTCTGTTGAAAAGTCTAGAAAATAAAAGAGGGAAATTGTGGGGGGGGGGGGGGGGGGTTGTTTAAAAAAAACCCAACCCAGGGATTGGGTTTCTTTTTAAACCCTTTTTCCCCCCCCCC
>ML283469.1:15920-27347 GCA_005239495.1 Nicotiana undulata | reverse complement strand
CTATACCAAAACTACCCCGTTTAAGTTACAACAAATCCCAGCCGTCGATTTCCTAAGATCTAACGGCTGGGAACTCCCCACCCATTTAATATTTAACTATTCCCAAACACCCCCCACCCCATTTACAAAGTCTAACACCCCCATACCCGTCTCACTCTCTTCTCTCTCTCACCCTACCTGACTTCGCTTCTCCCCCACCTTGCTCCGCCGGCAGCGGCGGAGCTCAACCAAACAGCCCCAAATTTCTACCAGAGGACCTCCTTCCTCTCCCCAACCTCGTCCTACCATTGATTTCCCCAAAAGACCACCCAATCCCGACCTATTTTAGATCTGGAAATCGAAAACCCTAAAAAGGTTTGCCTCGGAGATTTACCACGACTCTGTGACTCAAACTCACATGAGTCGATGGCTCTTGACAAGAGCCTTCGATTCATGCAAGTTGGAGTCACTTTTGGGAACTCACCGGAGTCCGGCCAAACTCCGGCAAGCCACCGGAGTCCGACCAAAGCTTTGTTTTAGCCTACTGGTATTCCTTTAACCTCTCTCTTTCTTTCTTTTACTCATTTTAATCATTTATTTAGGTTTTTAATTCTAGGTTTTCTTTTTTTAGTTTCCTGTTTTCATTTATAAAATTGATAAACTCGTTCCTTAAATTATTGTATGTTGATTGAATCCCAATTAGGTTCAATTCTCCATCAATGTTGGTTTACAACCTAAGTTTCCCAATTTCCTTGCTTGTTGACTGATCTTTTTTAGTCTAAATATACATATTTAGGTCTAATTAAGGTTGTGATTCAATTTACTAATTAAACCCTAAACTAATTAGCCTAAGTCTCCAAATTTGGTCACTTCCATGCATGATTTAACTAAGATATGAGTTTTGCCCTTCTTTTGTTTATCACTGAATGTCCAGTTTTGCCTGTGGTTAAGTGTATATTAATTTAGGATTTTTCTGGATGTCACTCCTTGTATGTATGTTTCATGTCTAAGATTGTTAGTATATTTAGGTTAATTGTCAATTAATTAAGAGATTAGTTCATTCTGAACCAGTAGATCGTCATGAATTAACTTAGTTTAATTCTAGACCCTTAGGTTAAAACAAATTTGTGAATAAGTCCATTAATTAATAATCGAACGCAACTCAAGGTTAATCTAATTAGTGATAACCTTTTTTTTTAAAACACTTTGTTTAACAAGTTAACTTAGGTTAATACCCTCTTAAATGAATAACTAAGTCCTAAATCAATTAACCTAAGTCTAAGGAGTTTAAACTAATTAATCTAAGTTAATTAATAGTTAATCAACTAAATTAGATTAAAATTAATTAATACTTGATAAACAACCTGACCTTAACTTTAATTACTGAAAGAGTAATTTTGAGGACCCTACGGGGTAGTATAAGAATCTCAAATTGAAGAATCTTGGGTGAACAACACAAGAAACTTCTAGAATTAGAAAATATCATAAAATCAGATATTTTAGGGGTAAAACAATAACTTCAAAAAGGGGATAAGGGCTGAAATCAATAGGAATGTTCTAGAATGGTACAGTTGTCCAAAAGATAAGGTTTGAAAATTGTACCTGTACCATTTTCAGCCTAATTGGATAGGGAATATGCTGATAATATGCTACCCTAAAAACCCCTATAAATACCTACCCTATTCTCTGAAATTGGAGACTTACACACACAGAATGTTAGACCTCTACACACAAAAGTTTAGACTTAGACACACAGAATTTCAGAGAAGTGTTTTCACATAAATTTTACAAAATTTTATACACAGAAAAATACATTATTATTCTGGAAAACAGAGACAAAGAAAATGTATTACAGTCATGAGTGCAAATCAGTCTAGAAACTTGTTTTACCTGTAAGTTGTGGTTTTTCTTCCTGGAAGGACTGGGTTTTATTATTGATTTTGGGTATTCAAGTGGATATTCTTTGGTTCTCTTACTGCTGGTTGATTGTTGATTTGTTGCTAAGCTTCAATTCCTAATTCATGGACCTTTATTTGGTCCAGATCTTTTCCCTGTTATTTTTTTACTTTTTGAGGTATGTAACATTTAATTCTAAATGAAATTTTCAGATCTGAAATCTCTGTTCTATGTTGTTGTGTGAAATCTATTAGTTTTGTTTGAGTTTCTTTGCTTAAATTGGTGTGCAAACCTTGTGTTAGGATGTGTGTGAATGTTGGTTGAAGTATGTTAAATATTTTCTAACATAGGTTATATGAAAAGGATAAATGTTAAGTTTCTAATTGTTTGGCATTATTAGAGTTGAATATAACCTCTTTATGGTCAGGTTCATTCCATAAAATGCATAAAATATTCTTTTTTTTTTGTTTTCTTTTGGTTGTTTAGAGATCCACAAGCAGAGGCATGGATATCTCTAGTCGAAACAAAAGTTTTAAGTCGAGGAAGCAGTAGTTTAGGGGATATACTCTGTTTCCTTTTTCTTCTTTATTACCTTCATGTATTTTTTTTGAAATCTGTATTTTTCAGTCGAACAAGAAGTATTTATTTTCTGGAATCATTGTAAAATGAAACTGGATTGTAATATGATATTTTTGGTTAATTTAGTATATAGAATGGGCCAGGCTACTGAAAATAGCCTGTCAGGCCTGAACCCCAGGCTATTGGGCCTAAGGGGTACGAGACCCAAAAGCTTTAATGTTATGCTTCAGTTTTAAAGAAATTACAAAATGTGATTTCCATTAGAAATTTAGTTATGTGTTCAATCAATGTCCAAAAGCATTGATTTTTCTACATAATAAAAATGAGTTGTTTTTAAACATGTTCTTTCATTTTCAGTCATAGCGTTTCTCCAGGCAGTACACGGATTTAAAACCTAATTAAGTATAGTCTATCATGGCTGGGGGGTTTTTTCGTTAAAAACTGTTTCCTAAACAAAAGAAAAACAACAACAATCCAGTTTGATACTCAAATATTTTCTCCTAATTTTAACCAATTGACCAAGCAATTTCAAAAATCAAAAAAAATCCAGTTTTGTTTTCTATCTTATCAAGATGCCTGTAAATCGCCTTAAGATCTTTACTTCAAATTTAATGAAAATTCAGAAGTGTATAGATACAGTTTTCTTAACTAGCCTCTTTGCAATAGCTAAATGCAACCATGTAGATTGTACTTTAGATTTCCAAATCAATGTATTCCGTTTTGAATCCTTTTTATAAATCTTTCATTTTTAGCACGTTTTTTAGTTGAGTTATGTAGCTTTACTCTTCTTGAAAAAATAGCCTAAATTAGGATTTGGCCTAAGGGTTAATTGATAAATTGGGCTAAACAAGGCCATAGCCCAAACATTTTTCCTTTAGGATAGTAAAATTAATCTTAGATGACTTTGCATGTATCCTATAGGCTAAAAACACCTCTTTAAGATTAAAATTATAAAACATAGAGAATAATCGAATATTGCTTCAAATAATCATTTTTAACCGTCACGACCATAGTCAATGCGGAACTCGGGAATGCCTAACACCTTCTCCCAGGTTAACAGAATTCCTTACACGAATTTCTAGTTCGCAGACAACTTAAAACAGAGTAAAAATTCCTCGATTTGGGATTTTTAATAAATAAACGGTGTCTTGGAACATCGTCAAAAATCTGGGTGGAGACTCTAAAAACTAAAATAAATCCCAAATCCGAATAATGTCACTTAAAGTGGAAAAACTCTCTTATTACCCTTACCGGGGTGAAAAAGGAGGTGTGACAACGGTAAAGATTTTATCAGTGAGTATCTTTAAACTAGAAATCCTCATCACTACTTCGGTGAGGTTAGACAAGATACTTATTGGGTACATGTGGTCGGTTGTACTCATACTATACTTTTGCACCTTGCATGCAGACTTTGGAGCAGAGCTGCTGGTGTTGTCGGGAGCTGACTTTAAAGATGTTCGTGCATTGCAAAATATACCTGCCACTTGTCCTGGGTAGCTTTAGGTTTTGCTAATTTGTTTATGTAACTTTCAAATAGATCGTGTATTTAATTGTACCAACTTTGTAAATTTCAAGCTCTTAGAAGCTCATTATTCGTATTACCAATCCTTGGGTTAATATATAAATGTTCAGGTAATTCTTCACTAATTTCCTATCAATATCATTTAGATTATATTGACTGTTAGTTGGCTTATCTAGCGGGTCGAGTTAGGTGCCATCACGAGTAGTGGTTTTTGGGTCGTGACAAGTTAGTATCAGAGCACTAGGTTCGTAGGTCTACAAGTCATGAGCAAGTGTCTAGTAGAGTCTTGCGTATCGGTATGATGACGTCCATACCTATCTTCGGGAGGCTACCGGGCACTAAGGAAAATTTCCCTTTCTTCTTTCCTTATCGTGCGACCTTGTTTCAGCTTGAAACCTACGGTTTAGGTTCTTCCTAGTTGTTCATCTGTGATGTGGAGCACTCAGTATTCGCTATGCTCCAACGATCTGTGATGCTGCAAATGGGTTACGGAGGGCTATAGATGCTTGATTTTCATCGCGATATGCTGTGTAGTCTTAGGAGCAAATGTTGTGTTAAATTTTTCAGTCTACAATTGTGGTACGAGGCGGGTTCTTACATCATGTTGGTAAGCATAGACTTAGAAAGACTAGCTGGTGGATTAGCTGTTGTGATGAAATGGGTTCATGGTAAGCTGTTGATTTGAGTATAGCTGGTGGGCCACCTCCTGCGTGATGAGTTGGGATCGTGTGTTTCGTATGAGGTTTCCATTCGGCGGGGTGCAAATATTATCATTTCATAAAATTTAGGAAAGTTTTTTTACTATTGCAAGTATGGCTAAGCGCTTAGCAGAGTCTTCGAAGTGTTCTAATGACTAGCATTGCATGAGTTTTTGAGGTATTCAGCTAAATAGTCGTGTGGGATCAGGGCATGCTATGAAGATGTGGTACTTTGGATTGCCAACGATGTGTTATATGGCTTCGGTCTAAGTGGGGGAGTCTGTTAATGACGAACGGATTGTAGGATCATGCGTTGTATCAGTTATCGGGTTGAGGGATTGCTTGGTTGTTCTTGGAATAGCCATGTACTGGTGGAGTGCAGGTTGGTCGGTGTGTATTAGATATGTATTGAATAGCAGAGTAAGGTGAGTGGTTTCGAGAAGGTTCTGACGAGTTCTATATCATATGTGGCATTTAAGGACTTCTAAATTTGCGTATGGGTAGGGTTGAGATCGATAGCGAATGGTGATCGGATCTGCGGTAGTTCTATGTCAATAATGAATCTACATGGAAATGATGGAGAGATGCAAGAAACGACTTCGGGTTCATAGAAGGTTCCTGCAGGGCGATCATATCAGATTGAGTTACTTTCGAGTTGGCAGTCTGGGTGATTCAGTTGAGTTAGAGGGGATCAATTTTGGTGGCTCGATTATGTGTTAATGAGTTCCGAAGAATTCATCATGGTTATGATAACGACGAGAGTTGGTACTTGCTGAAGGTATAGAAGCTATATTGTGTGTGTGGTGATGTTCTCCTGGATTGAGTTAAATGAGAGGTTCGCGGTTGGTGAGATGTTCAAGGATATATGGACTAATCCAATACAAGTGATCAATAATGTTAGATAAGAAAATTAAAGATAGAATAAATAGACAAACCAGTTGTAGTATTGAGTCCAGGCTCGGATCAGAGCTTACAATTAGTCTACCTTCGATTCGGAGCCAAAATATGTATGAAAAGCTATGAACAAGAATAAGAGCTTTCAGATAACTTAGAAGTAGAGAAAAGAAGTTTATATTGCATTGATATGCGTGTTAAAGAGTTTTTCTTGAATAACAATCACTCATTTATATAGTAGTAGAGTTTCATCCCTAGTATAACTCTAAAAAGGTAAAAATCTTCTTTTTCCTTAATCACTGGTCTGTTGTTGATACGGGTTGAGACCTACGCCGTGATATCCGGTTGGGCACGGATGTCACGGCCCTTTGTTCATCGTGTGCGGACGTTTGGTAATGCTTTTCGAGGTCTTAGAGCTCGAAGGCATGATCTCAATGGCTCCGATGGCAGGTGCTTTGTTCGGACCTTGGTACGAAAGGTTCCTAGCTTCGATTACGATTCCGTGTAGTTATGTCCTTGCTTCGTTTGTCCCACCGGGAAATCGGGATGCTCATTGACCCCGTTTTTACCCGTATACCATGACAACCCCAAAAATATAGCCAAAACAAATGGCAAAATCTACATCTACTCTAATTAAAATAAAATTAACAGATAGGCCAAAAGTATAAGATTACAGTCAGATTTACTTGTAAATCTATCAATCCAGAACATGATATTTCCACGCCAAAAAGAAAACACAATCAACCAAATAAGACAGGAGACCATTGATTAGGACGTGAATGGAGCTTGTAAGTACTGACGTGGATGAACGAAGCTATATTTAGAACTTGCAACAATGTTTTCTGGTATCTTGCTAGTAATGTTTATTGTGATACCTTGACTCCGCAGTAAATCTGGCGAGCTTTATCCCACTGTAGCTTTCAGTTCGTTTGGCTTTAAATCACTAGAGTTGGTATGAACTTCATATATCAACGTATAACTTTAGACATTTAGGTATGAATGTCAGACATTTGAGTATGAACTTCAGACAACGGGATATGAAGAGTTTGAAGTTAGGCATCGCAATCCCTAACTTCAAGCAAGTTAGCTGAAGTTAGCAATGTCTCGAGCAAACATCAGACCTTTATGTCTGAAGTTAGCTCTACTTCAGGTAAAGATGTTTGAAGTTGCAACATCACCTATTTCTCCGCCAACATGCCTTCTTTTGCAGCAAGATCAGTTCGACTTTTCTGGGTATAAACTTCTTGTATCGAATATGAACTTTAGACATTTGGGTCTTACATTAGGCCTGGCAATCTCCAACTTCATCCTCAAATGTGGTCGTAATAAATGTGGGCTCTTTTACTAAATATAAAAGTTTGGGATAATATTCAAAAAATTTAACAGTCATGTTTTGGCCCAAAATCAGCAATTGAGCTGATTTTGGAATTTGGCAAAATATGAGCAAAATCTATGGCCAAACATGTGTTTGCCAAATAAAACCCAAATTTATTTTGAAAAATTCTATGGCCAAACGGGTCTAAATTGCTGAAGTTAGCTCTACCTCAGGCGAACTTTAGACCCCGATGTCTGAAGTCACCTCATCACCTATTTCAAAACATCGTTTTACACATAGCAAGGTAAAAATTGACTTTTTTTCATGAAATATTTACGCTCTATCTTTACCCAAATTCATGCATCAATACCCAAATTTGAGTTGTCCGTCCTCTGCTGGCAAAATCAGCTCATGAAAATATGACCTACCCAAGTTGGACAGATTTGCATGGCAAGTCAATTTTGACACAGTACAAGTGGAAGCTAGACTATCTTGAACTACCTGTATAACCCAATTGATCCATGAGAAAAAACTTGTCAAAATATATAAATAAAACCCATTTTGTATATAGTGCTAGATGTATAAAATCATAATACAGAAAAAAAAAAAAAATTATTTGAAAATTAAATAAATTATAAGAGAACAAACAAGGAATTAAGATATACTAGTTAGAATTGGGTGGATAGGGTTACGACTCACTCTTAAGACCGTGTTGACCAACCCATCTCAACCTAAGTACCTCATTTATTGATGGGGAAGTGACCAAATAGACGCTTGGAGGACCCCCTTCTAAAAAATAACCGAAATTTATAAATAAATAAAAACAAATAAATTTTAGCCGCTTCAAAATCAATTTCAAACATTTCAGACATACGGATTTGAAGTTGAGCTTACCAAAGCCTAATATAAAATGTCTGAAGTTAACTTTAGTAGTCCCGAACTTCACACCTGTATGTCTGAAATTTTAAGTAAATGTGTTTGAAGTTCAACCATAATGTTGTATGTTTTTACATAACACAATAAATCGCCATAAAAGACCACAAATCGAATTAAAAAAAGATACCTTTCTAGGAAACACCTAAATAAACCTTATACCAAACCAGCTATATGGAGTCTTAGTGGTCGAAGACTGCACGGATAAAACAAGTAATATTTCAATTTAGTTCACCAGCAAATGATCAAATCCTCCTGCCTGTAGAGCAACACGGCTACCATTAACATTGTGAATCAATTGCTGTAGCCACCTCCTCGTTGTAGGATCCTCCTGTTGAGCATAAGTAAAAAGAAACCATCATGGATATAAAAAAGAAAAAAAATAGAGCAAGCGCCTGATAAACATAAAAAGAATGTTTTCATGTTCTTAACTGAGAAAACTAAAAAAGATGAACAAGAAATGTACATACACGAAGGCAACTACTGAATGTAGCATCCCTAAGCATATCAGGGAGACAATTTCTTAGAGCATCACATGCCCTGCCATAAACCATGCACATCAGCATTCACTCACGGTGCAGCGTAAAAGGTGAGACCTGATCTTGCGATAAATAGAGCTGAAGGGATATTTTAAATGCTGATTTGCAGAAGTCTCACCTTGGGTTATCTGACAGCCGAAGATAGCACCTAATTATGTGCTTCAGTAATCTTGATGAAGGCTGCTCAGCAAGTGCACCTACCATACTCCCCAAAACTCGGCCGACTGCAAAAAACCTCTCTGCTGTGGTACATATGTAATCCAGACCCACATCATCTAGAAGTATTTTTTGCACAATGAAAGTTGCAACCTGTCAGCATGACTCTAAATTAGATGCATGAAAAGCTGATACAAATTGAGAAGATGCAACTGGAAATAGTAAAAGAGGATGTAGACATAAAAAAGTTTTCATAACAAGTAGAATATAATAGTGCAGCAAAAGTTGTCTTTGTTTTGGTGTCTGAAGAGTCTGTTGAAGACATCATGAGTATATAAGCAACATAAATTTCATTTACAAGTCAGGAAAGAAAGGCTTCGGGGAAGCACTCAACCGTTTTTGACAGTTCACTGCCCATCTCCATTGTGCGCAGACACAGGGGAATTATTTCTGTTGATAATAGAAAACTGATTACTTCAGTATCATCTACCTGCAAAGAGAATATCAAATAATAGAGTACATTAAATTTTGAAGTAAATCATTGAAATGGAGAAGCACAAATGCCACCTGAAGCACGTGATGAATATTGCACTTCAATAAATATGAAATTTCATTAAGCAGACCTATAAAAAGTTAATTGCCATATGGTTATTATATCCCATTGTTGACAATATTTCTAGATACCATAAGTAGCATTCTCGAATTGTACTGATCATGGTTTCCTTCTCGTGGTTTCTTTTTCAGGCTTTCAGTGATTCCCGGTACATATAGTATAATGTCACTGTGACATGAACAAATCTTGCTATAAATACTGAAAGAAGAGAAGAAATGTGTGAAATACATTAGAAATATTACCTTCACGAGGGCACCAATGACACCTAAGCTAGTAAGCCTCAAATATTCAAAAGGTCTTGATTTGCTTGTCGTATTTAGAAAAGGGTACAAATACAAAGGAATATGTGCTGCAAAGTAAAGAACATTTGAAAGCATTTCATCAGATTAAAAGAAAGTAAAAACACACCAAATAGATCATAATCCCTACTTATCATCACACTAAAGTTAAGCAGATCAAAACATCAAGACTGCAAGTGCAGACAAGATTTTTTAAGAATACAATGATAAAGGAACATGCATTACAAAGTTGAGTACAGTTGGAAGCATCATCAAATCAAGAGAAAGTATAAAATCATGAGCTTTGACCAAAATAGTCCTTTAAGTATCACGCTTCAACGAACTTAACCTCTGAATATCACCTTAAATGGATATATTTTTCCAAGTATGTAAAAGTTGACCCTTTTTGGTCTCAAACCTAATGAGTTAAGCGACTTATTGGTCTGCAACATCACATGTGTGTCACATGACCAACCTCAATAAGATCCCTAATTAACGAGCCATATTTGAAAAATAATCCTATTTTTCTCCAATCTGGGAGCCCTAATTGGGAAGAAACTATAAGACATGACCACCATGACTGAAACTAAATAGAGAAGCCGCAACAGAAAGGTTCCTCTGCACCATTACTGCTCCTCCTCAGAAGTTCCTGTTTATACAGTTATGTATATGCATTTATTTTTTTTTTGATGAAGTAAGATAATATCATTGAAAGGGCATCAGGAAGATGCCAAATTACAAGAACAGAAATTATGTTAGCTCCCGTACAAAAGACAAAAAACATTGTAAGCTCCAGTACAAGAGTACCTATGCTAGAACCAAGGAGCTAACAAAATCCAAAAAAGTGTCAACACTATTAACAGGGGAAAGAAAGTTCCAACTGAACAAACTAACTAAACATCTAGCTTTTAGGGAATGTGTTGGAGTTGATATTCCATCAAAACATCTGTCATTTCTTTCCTTCCAAACAATCAAAAATATGACGGCTGGGATCATTCTCCATATTCTTTTGATGGCTTTGTCAACTCCCCAAAAAATCCAGCTAATATAGCCTTCCTTGATGGCGTGAGGCATGATCCAAGTTATACCAGAAATGGATAGGAAGAAGTTCCAAATATCAGCAGTGACTGGGCAATGAAGAAACAGATGGTTAACACTTTCTGATCTCTGTAGGCACAAATAACATCTGTTGACTAAAGTGATGCTCCTTCTACTAAGATTGTCTTGTGTTAAAACAGCTTCATTGAGAGCAGTCCATGTGAGGCATGCTACTTTGAGTGGCATTCTGGTGTATTCCATTCTGTGAGCAGATAAGGTTGTAGACTGTGTACTTTCCTTCTTTTGAATTCCCCCATATGATTCTGTCTGGTTGTTGATCTTCAGTGATAAAATCTCCCAGTGTGGCTTGGAGAGCAAGTAAGTCATTGATTTCCCAATCCTGAAGATTTCTTCTAAACACTGGATTCCAAATGTTGTTCTCTCTCTGTTTTGAGCAATAGTTGAGTCCTGATTGCAGGCTATTAGGTATAGACTTGGGTATGAATCCTTTAGTGTTGTATTACCAAGCCATATGTCTTTCCAGAATTTCACATGAACACCACTACCAACTTTGAATGATGTATTCTGAAAGAAATCCTTTTGAAAGTTGCTGATGTGTTTCCATAAACCCACTCTGTGAGGTGTTGAACTTCACTGGGGCTCCAGTGATTCTGAATTCCATATTTGGCGTCAATTATCTCCTTCGAGTAACCTGCTTCAGTTTGTCCATACCTCCATAGCCAATTTCATTAGCATACATTTGTTGTGAAGCCTAAGATTCATGATACCCAATCCCCTATAAGACTTTGGTTGAGTTACTTTTGACCACCTAACAAGTGAAAATTTGTGAGTCTCACTGTTTTCTTCCCATAAAAACCTTCTTCTTAGCCGGTCTAGTTGTTTCAGGATTGAGCTTGGCATAGGAAACAGAGACATGTAATAAGTTGGTATGTTGTCAACGACACTACTGATCAGTGTGAGTCTTCC
>ML283469.1:0-15630 GCA_005239495.1 Nicotiana undulata | reverse complement strand
CCCCCCCCCCAAAAATCGAGAGATATTGCATTTGCCACGTTGCTAGTCTCTTTTCAACTTATTCAGTGACTCCATTCCACATTCCAGTGGATTTGAATTTGGCTCCCAAGGGGAGTCCTAGATAAGTTGTGGGGAAGGAGCCAGTTTTGCAGCTAAGTATTTCAGCTAATTCCTCAAAATTTTGGACCTCATTCACCGGATAAATAATGCTTTTAAGCATATTGATGTGTAGCCCAGACAATGCTTCAAAAATGAGTAAGGTGAGGTTGAGATTGATTACTTGTCACCTTTGTCACCTTTCTGCACCATAGAAGATAAATGTGTCATCTGCATATAACAGGTATGATACATTGACTGAATTTGCAGGATTTCTCCCACCTGAAAACCTTGTATCCATTGAAGCTCCTTTGCCCTTCCTAGCATCTGTGAAAGACCCTCCATTGCCAATATAAAGAGAAAAAAGAGAGTGAATCTTCTTGCCTGAGGCCTTTTTGAGGAGAAAAGAAACCTACAGGACTTCTGTTAACCAACATGGAATATTTCACAGTTGATATGCAGAATTTTATCCACCTTATCCACCTATCTCCAAATCCCATCTTCTTTAAGATGTTGATGAGATATGCCCTACTCAATTGATCAAACGCTTTTTCAATGTCTAATTTGCACAGCGAACCTGTTTCACCACTTTTGGTAATTGATTCTCCAATCCAAGACCTCATTAGCAATCAGGGAGGCATCTGTGATCTGCCTGTTTTTTATAAAAGCACTTTGTTGCGCAGAGATCAACTTGGCAATGACCTTCTTTAATCTTTCAGCCAAAAAATTTGCAGCTATCTTGTAAACACTCCCTGTTAAACTGATAGGTCTATAGTCCCTTAGTTTATTGCTCCTTTCTTTTTGGGGATAAGAGCAATAAATGCAGCATTGCAGGATTTGACCATATAACAACTATGATAGAAGTGATTGAGAGCTTCCATGATATCTGGTTTAATAAAGTCCCATGCCTTTTGAAAGAAGGCCATAGTGAACTCATCGGGTCCTGGTGCTTTATCAGGAGCACAAGACTTTAAGGCTGCCAAGACTTCCGATTCCTCAAAAGGTGATTCTAGATCAACACATTCATCTGCAGATAATGAGGGTAACCCCTCAAACTCTGTTGTAGGTCTCCATGGTTCCCTCTCCTTGTACAAAGCCTGATAATAATCCAGTATTTCCTGTTTGATCTGTACCTTATCTTCAACTAAATTTTCTCCCACCTAGAGCTTATCAATGCAATTGTTCCTCCTTTGAGAATTAGCAAATTTCTGAAAATACTTCGTGTTTCTGTCTCCCTCCTTCAGCCATAAGCATATGGATTTTTGTCTCCAAAAGACTTCTTTAGCTAGTGCAATCTGTTGAAGTTCCAATTTGAGATTGAAAGTCCTCAGCTTTTCCTCCGGAGAATGTACCCTATTTTCAGCCACTTGATCCAAGAGTCTTAACTCATCAAGTGCCTTGTTCCTTTTGTCTTCCAACTTGCCATGCACCTCTCTATTCCAGGTTGTTATGTCCCTCTTTAAGGATCTCAACTTCAGGTTGAGAATAAAGTCTGGGGAGCCAATGATTGTATAAGATTGCCACCATTCCTTTATCATGTCCATAAACCCTTCAGTTTGTAGCCACATATTTTCAAACTTGAGGTAGGATGGTGTCGGTTCCGAGTATCCACTTTCCAGGAGGATTGGTTTGTGGTATGAAATTACCCTGGGCATTGTTAGTTGCTTCACTGCTTTAAATGAATCACCCCATTCAGTTGAATACAAAATTCTGTCAATTCTGGATGCTTGTGCAAAGTTCTCCCCTCTTGACCATGTGTATTGTGCTCCATTAAAAGGAGGATCAATCAAGCCCAGCTCCAATACAAAATTTGAGAAGTCGATCATTGCCCTAGATCTTCTGGAGCAATTAAGTCGTTCACTTTCATATTTGCATGCATTGAAATCTCCGTCGATTACCCATTGGTCTGACCATAAACCATTGATTGCTGCCAATTCATGCCAAAATTCCTTCCTTTCTGGGTTGGTATGAGGACCATAGACCGCTGCGTAAGCCCATTTGAAATCTTCACTTAAATCTCAAATCTGCAGGTTATTGAGAAGTCTCCTGATTGAGTATCAACACAATGCCACAACCTTCTATCCCACATAATAATGATCCCCCTTTATTTCCCCAAGCCTTGAGTTTAGCCCATGATACCCATTTGTTGCCCCATATTTGCCTGGACAGAGAATTGTTCCAATCCTCAATTTTAGTTTCCTGAATACAAGGGATGTCTACTCTCCATTTACGAATCAGAGACTCCAAAATACTTCTTTTATTCTTAATTTTCCACCACTGCCTTCTTGAAGACCCCAAGCCAGTTTCTTAAGTTCTGCTTCCCCTTTATTCTTCCACTTTTTTGGGCTTGCTACTGCCTTAGCCTATTGTTGTTGTTGAAGCAGTAGTTGAGCCTTTCTTCTCTCCTCCATCCTTAAAATGATACCCAAGATGTCATGTTCGAACCGTGCCGCATTTACACCAAAAGCCTTGCAAGCTTTTACCAATACAATTTTGGTCCACCTTGATGTTTCGACCTCTGTTGGTTTGTCCATCACTGGCATGGTAAGATCTAGTCAATCATGCCATGGGAGAGGAAGGAAGTCACTGAAAGACTGGGTGGAGAAGTCTGATTCCGAGTCATTAACCTTAGTTGATTCTGAGAGAAAATAATTGCGAAGTGGGTGGCTCAGCTTCATCGTGTGCATCGAATTGGGTGTGAGATGTTTCACCTATTGCTTCTTTGGTCATGTGAGTGGAAGCTTGGATCTCCTCGGACAGGGTCGAAATAATTTTTAATCTCTGTCATATGACCCTTTAGAAGACATGGGTCATTATTATTCCTCAGCACCTTCCATGTATTACAGTTGTTGGCCTTTTAAAATGTTTCTTCTGCTTTGGCCCACTTGAATAGTACCCATTATAAAAGCCCAGTGTTTGGCTTTATGGGTCTTAATATTTCTAGTAGTTGTAGCTGGGCCTTTTAATGTTGCAGCTGACCCCTTCACGTGTAAAATCCCAGGCTGATTTTTAAAATTGAAGTTGATCCCTACATTAGACATATCTTTGCTGACCTGCACAAGATTCGAGATCTCAGAGCCTACATTGTCCTCTGTTACCGTTTATGCTGGCCTCATTGCTACAGAGGGTAATGTGTTTGGACTGCTGGGTATTGGTGTTGTTGGTTCTCCGCTAATATCGAGATTTCAAATCTCAAACCTCCCCAATCTATTCCAACCTTCGCCGGAAGTTGCTTACCGGAGTTCCTGATGCAAATTCAAGCCCAGAAAAAATGCTTTCTGCTCTTTGTATCTGCATCTACTCCAACATAGCCGCCACACTGATCTCCAATTTGTTTGAAGATTTCGGATGTCATGAGTTCAAAAGATTTTTCCCCTGAAATGAAAAAAGTTTGTTCCCCCATAGAAAAATCCAATATTGCCTGAAGCATGCCTTACCAGAAAAATTTTCAAAAGGAGAGAGAAAGAAAGGGCACATTTCCTAAGTCCCAAGAAAGGGCAATTTTCAAAAGCATGTCGTATAGGACCATTACTGTTGTGGCTTCCTAAAAATCGGAGGATTTTTACCTCCGATTTTTACCCAACCACTATTATAATCTGCATCCAGAATAGTCACCGTTGATTTTCTGCTTCCTTCCACACTTATATTCTTACAAATCTGCCATAGATATTGTAATTCTGATAGACTCTGTGAAGATATTGTTGTTGTTTCCTCCCCCATCTTCTGTAGAGATCTCCTCTCCCCCTTGATGCTTCTGTACAAATTTGCCATAGATATTGTTGTTGATATTGTTATTGTAATATCAACCCCTTGATGCTTGCTTCAAAGCATCACATACCCATCGTAAATTATTCTCGTCTATGCTAATTCTGCTAGTGAAACGACTGCTTCTTTCGATGAGTGACTACCACCTAACCTGAGCATCCCCAATGTTGATGAGTTCAAAAGATTTTTCCCCTGAAATGAAAAAAGTGTGTTCCCCCATAGAAAAATCCAATATTGCCTGAAGCATGCCTTACCAGAAAAATTTTCAAAAGGAGAGAGAAAGAAAGGGCACATTTCCCAAGTCAGAGAGAAAAGTTAGAGAGAATCTACTAAACAGAAATCACGAGTGTTCAACTCACTAGAGAGAAGTGGAATCCATTCTTTGCTGGCTGTTGACTTGGCAGTGTCCATACATAAATTAATTATAAAACCTTAAATCAGCCATCAGTAAACAAGCCTCAAGTCTATGATACCAATACTTTCATGTTCATATCCAATTTTCATTTTCTTTTGAAAAAGAAAATGAGCCTGCCTCCGAAGCTTCAATGGTGAAATTTCCATATCCTCCGAGGCACAGAGACAAAAGCAGAGAGATCAAAATAAGAAATAACCCAAAGTTCTTTTTGGATGAATTTCATCTTCATTTCCAAACAATTCAAGCAAAAACAACTAACCCCCAGAAAATGTTTGTTCCACCATGAATCTTACAAACACTTACTAAGGAAGCAGATCGGCAAGATTAAGCCATTTCATCCCTAAAGCACCAGACCAACTGAATATCCTTAGGCATAATGGTAATCCTTGACCCTTCTAGCATAAATGGCACACAAATTGCTACCCTCAAAGGTCAAAGCAGACGCGGATCTAGGATTCATAGAACATGGTGCACCACTAAAGAAAGGAGGGGAAAAAAAGGTATTAAGTGGATATTTCTCTAGGTAAATAACCCAGTATTCAACCAAGTGCATCATTAAGCCTTTTTGGAGCAAGGGCCAGCAGATAAATGCCGCAGCAGCACTCTGGGACTAATATCACTCTTGAAGGGAGGGGAGCTTCCATATCAGAACTCAGTGCTCTTGTAGTACTTATGAATCCCCCCCCCCCCCCCCCCCCCCCCCAAGGGCTACAAACGCAAAACAGTAGGGCTTCTTCACTCCTCTGGTGGAAGCAGAAATAACACAAGTTAAGGCTTTTAACATGAAGAAGGTTGGGAATGGGGAAGACCCTACCAGGTCAGATGGAGTAGCTATTTTTCCGCAATTATACGTTTTAAGCAAGGAAATCTCAGATTTCATCCCCAAATAGGATCATATGAATTGGGAAAATACTAGGTTGGTCATCTGAGGCACATGTGAAGCAGCAAACCTTTAAATTTCTCAAAGGAGAGATTTGAGGATCAAGCTTTCCAAGGTGTTATATTTATGGGACCATTTTGGCAAAAACTCTAGAAATCTCACCCCAAGCTCTATTTTCTTAAAATCATCACAGAAAAGTTAATGCAGATCTTGGAAACACATCATGAATAGAAAGGCAAGGTAAGTGTGTTTCTTTAAGCGTAAGAGTATATGTAGTGAAAGGTTCCAAAACACTTAGCATCCGTACGCAACTAATATAAACCCATTTGTTTAAGTCAATGCTCCAATGGACATGAGGCCACAAGCATATATGTCATTTTCTTCTTTTATGTATCTTTCTCGACATTGGAGTGGCAAGAAAGGAGGGTGTCCATACTTGATTGCAGGGAAAAACAATAAATGCAATGATAATGCCTTTATGTCTGAATGATATGAAATATCAATTCTCTCGTCAAGATTTTTCCAGCCAAAAACTGACACCAATTTGATTCTAAAGGATTATCTGCAATGAGTTATGCTTGCATTGTTGCTTGTGAAAATAACAAATAATTCCAAGTGCAGCTGCAAATTAAAGTAAACCGATTTCTAGAATTGCAGTCAAAGGGATTTCCCCAGTTCGATGGTTTATGATCCAATTCAACTGGAATAAAGACGGTCTTAGTGATGTAAATTATACACGACCACATAACTCAAAAAAAGGTGGACGTATTGATACTGCATTCTCTTTTCCTTCAATAAAGCCGCTCCACTTAAAAGTAAAGTCGAAAAAGGCTTTGCATACCAAAAACCAAGATGATCAGCATTGAGGAAGAACCATAAGAAAGGGAAAGAACATTACCATTGAGGAACAACATTCTGGTGTCAGGGTGAGAGGCTACACACTGCAAAATGAAACGGGAAGAAAAACAGTTTCATTAGTTGGACAATTGACCCGCATAAGAATTAAATAGATAGTTGTAGTGGTTACGCCTTATCAAAAAAAAAAAATAGTTGTAGTGGTTACGCCTTATCAAAAAAAAAAAAGTTGTAGGCTTACAATTCCAAAAGCACATCTATGAAAATATTTGCCACAAGAATGTGATCTCAGATATGCCATGTGTTCCAAATATAGAAACTTAAAACAAATTTGCTCTTAATATGAACTGCAAAAGCTACCGTTTATAGGATAGTTTTTTTGTAGGCAGCTACCAGCATCGAACTCTTGACCGAGTTGCATGAAGAGGACTCTCTCAACCACTATGAACAAGAATGGCCGGTACCATTTATAGGATTTGAACAATATGCAACAATCAACTGGAATAATGTGGGCTCTCCAGTATGGTGTTCTCCTACCTTTCTCCCTCTTGATACATAAACCACAACCCCAAACATATCCAAGCGTCTACATCCTACAGCTGAATAAATGTTCCTAACTGAAAAAGCTTTTTTGGGATATATAAAGCAATTACTTCTTATGAAGGAAATTATACATGGCAATTACTCATTACTTTACACATTACCAATGAGAGATGATTAAAGGAAACATCATGAAGAATCATCTGAGAATAACTCCATATGGAAAAGAAATCTTTATACCTGAAGAAGTGCTAAAGCATTACAAACTCTATTAGATTGTGCTGGAGTCAGGTTTGGCGGTGACAAAACAGGGTAGATGGAAACTATCTCCTGCAAGCATGTAACAAAAAATCAATATGGACAAAGGAAAATCAATTTAAAAAATGCTGTCATGTTCCAAGTAAAACATTCATAACTGAAAATCAATCTGTTGGAATCCATTTTCTATTGGAAGGAGTATCTCATTTCTACTTCTCAAAATTGAAAAAATCTGTCAAGGCGAGAAATAGCGAGGCCGCTACTTCTCTGCAGGACCTCTGCTGGATCATTCTCAGCAAGTTAGACTATGCTCCAAATTACCTTTCTATTTGGCATATCCTAGCTTGTGTCACTTAACAGCTTGAAATTATCTGCTTGGCTGGAGCTTTAGGATGCCATAAGCGTTGGGTATTCGACAGAAATGAAAGTTGTTTGCTGGTGAATTTAGGTCCTCTCTTGTCTGTTATATCCAACAAACAAGGAAACAACATCAAGATTTTCATTAAGTGCTCTCACCATATACTCATTCCAGTCTTCGTCCACTATCATTTTACACCCCTTTTCTTCTCTCCCACCAACAATAAAGTGAATTAAAATGTCACATGTAATCCAGTTTCCTTCACTGAGACAAGCAACGTGCCATCATCTAAGTGCATATTACAGCAGGGGAAGAACGAGTGATAGCAATGAGAAGACCACAGCTCTGCTTCTCTCCCCCCCCCCAAAAAAAAACATTTCACAAACCTCTTTTATTATCGCAGGAATATACAGAAATTTTTATATTTTCCCATTTTAATTTCTCCGTCATTTCATAAACAAAAGATAACATGCACGTTCTACTCCTATATTCAGCTTAAATAAATTGATAACAACTTTCAACAACGGCATTCTACATCACTCCTCTACTATTTCCTCCTTCATTTGATATGCTGAGAGACCGGCTCACCCTTTTCTTGAGAAAGTATACAGCCTGGTTTTGGACTGCAAGAAAGTCACTTAGATGTTTCATTTAGCCCTTCTGTTTAATGCCACAAAGTGTGCAAAGCACCACCAATCTAACAGTGGGGCACTAATAGCCTGTTTGGCCAAGCTTTTTTTTGGGCCAAAAGTGCTTTTTTGGGCCAAAAGCACTTTTGGCCAAAAATTGAGGTGTTTGGCCAAGCTTTTGGAAGGAAAAAAAAAGTGCTTTGGGGGAGAAGCAGAAGCAGTTTTGGAGAAGCAGAAAAAAGTAGCTTCTCTCCAAAAGCACTCTTTTGAGAAAAATACACTTAGAAGCAGTTTTCAAAAGCTTGGTCAAACACTAATTACTGCTCAAAAGTGCTTTTCAAATTAATTAGCCAAACACAAACTGCTTCTCACCAAAAGCACTTTTTTAAGAAGTACTTTTGAGAAAAGCACTTCTCAAAATAAGTTGATTTTAGAAGCTTGGCCAAACGGGCTATAAGAATTGTCTGTTCAAACAGATGGAAGATACGGCAGAGTTACAATATAAGCCAGGATTGTTTAGTATGCATGTGCATCTTACAGATGGGATAAATCTTGATGAAGAAGATTGTTACAAAGATAAAATATAAAGAATTAGACTGAAGCACTTCAATGATTACCTGTAAGAGAGCAGCGATAGTACCAAATGAGTTCCATAGCAATGGGGCTAAGTCCTGGAATAATTCCCTCTTCTGAAAAAGAATAACATAATTAATAAATTCTTTCTGCGTTGTGTGTGGGTGGTGGGTGGGGGGTGGGGGGTTTAAAAAGAAAAAGAGAAAAAGACTATCCAGTATAAAATGTCAGTTAAATGTTACCTCACCACAACAACAACAACATACCCCACACTGTGGGAGGGTCTGGGGAGGGTAGTGTATACGCAGACCTTACCCTACCTTGTGAGGATAGAGAGGTTGTTTCCAATAAACCCTCGGCTCGGGAAAGCATTAAATGTTACCTCACATTGTACACAAATATAGATAGATAGGGGAAAAGAGGTGAGGAAAAAATAACAGTAACTAGGGAAGACACCAAAACTTCACTGTTAGCATTGGAGGACGGAAGAAATAAGTAGCTATCCTCAACCATCATATCAGTTGCAGCCAAAGAGAGAAGGCTGGAGTTTAAGCCAAGCTCTAATGTGGTTCACTTTGCTTGACAAAGTAGAATACTGTGGAGTTGGGAATGCTTGTACAAATTGTGCCATTTCATTCGCCAGTAGCCAGGGCAGGGAGAGTATTCTGTACTTGTTAGAAAATCTGCAGTCACTAACTACAAGTCTGATGGAAGAACTAGTATGGTGATTCAACCAACAAAAGAGCAGAACAAAACAAAAAGATAGCAATACCACTAATTTAATTAATATGGGTTCAGACAAGAATTTCCCAACTTGCTCATTCAAAAGCTGTTATTTTCCATTAATTGCCTTTCATTTCTTACTGAATTGGAACTCCTATCAGCAAAAGATAGACAGTAGAAGTAAGATAACATGATTTATTCCATTTTACTAAACACTCACTTAAGAACTAGATGCTACTTCATGCACCTCAGCTCGTATATGTACCATTTCAGTATCGAACCAAGGCGCTAAAGCGTGCACCTCACAGCCTATGGCCTCTCTTGACAAGGTGGCACGAAATAATAAAATTATAGATATCAAAATGATATAATAATTGCTCAGTGAATCAGAAATTTAGTATCACAAAAATAGACATGGTTTTCTATCTTGATTTACCTGAGTTTTTTTTCCATACGGTAGGCTTTTAAATACTTGTTCATATAAGTGTTTTAGGTGTTTAAAGTTATTTGTTGCAGTAAATATATATAAACTTTATTACTATGATTTTTCCCTATTTATGCCTTTCATTACTAAACTCGCAATTTAATTGTGCGCTTAAAACCCCAGCAGATCTTGGTGTTTTTATTATGCTTTTATCCTTCGACAAGAATGCAACTATTGTGGAGTTATTACATGCTATGACCTCTATATTGCTTATCTGTCGCTTAAAATGAATATAACAAAGTAATTGCTACAAATAATTTTTAAAAATGTACTATTCAACTATCAGTTCTGTTTTTGATTTGGATACTACCTAGATCCAGGTTTCAAACAATTTCTGTTTCTATAATCTTTTATTTTCTTTTCCTGACAATACCAAGTAAAAGTAATTTCAAACTATAGTTAGTTGTTGTTCTTCAATTTGGTATTCAACCTACTATACTTGAAAATAAAACTCAAACCTCTAAGAAAAGCAAAAATAGAAAACAATTAAATTGTACCATCTTAATCGAGAAGCTTTTGCCTAGACGTGACCTTATATCTTTTTATTTTCCTTTTGGGAATTGGATGCTATGTAATGCTTATGAAGCTTCAAAAGCTTGTGAGGAGGGTAACTATCTTTCCAAAAGTTGGATGGAAGCTCTATTACTTCAAATAACCAGTAGTTTATTATTTGGAAATAGACAAATTACCTAAAACAATTCAATAAATTGTACTCATGCATATTTGGTACTGCTTAGCACACATAAAAACTTCTACTTCCCGAATCCTTTGACGGCTTGCTTCCATACGGGCTTCAATAGCAACTGAGTTCACGGAGGAAAGATGCCTCAAGAAACCATTTAATATTACTCACGTATTTCAACGCAAAATTTTCTACATTTTGTATTTCAATGTTAATTTCAGCAAGTCGCTGAGAATGTCGAGAATTTGAGAAGGGAGGGCCATGGATTCTCGTCTCAATATAGACTGGTAGAAACTATTTTGGAAAAGCACGGAGGCTTATCTAGTGATAGTACTCCTTCACAATTAATATATGTTCCTATTACAAAAGCAACACAAATCTCCAAAGATTATACCTCATCTAGGAAAGGTAGTATCCAGAGTTTTGAACAACCAGAATTATAACTAGTTTTAGACTCTATACAAAAAGTACACAAAGATTGTAGTCGACCGTAAACAGCAATATATTAAGCAGGATATTAAGCTAGTTAGCCCCTTATCTCAAATTAATTTTTCAACCAACCAATTGGAGAATCCAAGTACATCTGGGAACCTAATTTCGAGAGCATTGCTATAGTCAAAGGAGCTACGAGTGGTAGCCACGGGCTTGAAAAGTAGCACACCTTCTTAACCAATTCCGAAAGGGTTCTGTGTCACTGTAGAAAATATTAGAGCTCTTGAAACAAGATATAAAAGCTGACACACCAGAAGCTGCCTTAAATTGCTTTCATTAACATCAGTTCCCTTCCCAAATTTCCGGAATCCTAAAAGAATAATTCTTCATGTTTCCAAAATTGAACTCACCAAGTATTGTGGAATCTTGTAGTTTAGTTGGTTAACTGCTTGAACTTTTACCTTGTTTGGTGAGGGGTCGATTCCCCACCTAGTAATCTCCATGAAAATTTATTATAAAAAAAATTCACTGAGCAACAACCATCAAAAACCTACTATCTCAATTCATCCAATTCTTTACTATTTTTAAATGAAGATGGTGTTTGGACCGACCTGATTGATCTACCAAGCAACCCAGCTACAGCAAAACAAGCACACAGGTGGAAATCCTAAGCTCGTACTTATATATGGCACTTTACAATACTACGAAATTGGGGAAAAATACAAAAACATAAATTGAAAGGTAAACGTTATAGGTCAAATTTTGAAATGAGAATTGGACCTTAGAAAGTTCAAGAAGGGCATTTTCTCGAAGATCGGGGTTGCTGAGTTCAAGCACGAGTTGCTCAGCTGATTGCATTTTGTTACGGTCCTGAGTTGCAGCGGCGGATGCCGAGGCTGTGCTGCCCGGTCCTCCTCCGAAAGCTGTGAGCATTGAGAGTGACTGAGGCAGGTTTGCCATATCACAAGGTCAATTCAAGCTTTTCTTTTCGTTTTCTCTTGCTTTCCTGACTGATATGTCTCGCACTTTCTGTCTGGTTCAGCTACAAATTATTGGATTTGTATTTCATTTTTTTTGTATTACCAATGACGTGCATATTAAAAAAAATTATTTTGACAATATGAAATATTGGTTACTACACGAAGGCTTACTTTGTATTTAGTAGTTTAAATCCATGTATTAATAATTTTTATATTTTTATTCACATTTATCATGCATAATCGATATATCTATTTATATCTATGTCTATCTATCTTATATATTTTATTATAAAAACACGAATGTCAAATATTAAATATTAAGTGACAAAAATATCCCTAAAATATTAACTGACTTTTATACCCCTAAAAAGCTAAATTATTTTTTCAAAGAGATACTTCATATTGGATAAAATTATAATAATTAGCTTTACCTAATATTTAGAATTTTGAATACTATTGAAATTGTCTACTCGACTTTCCCTCATGAATTCGAAATCATGTTCAATTCAAATTGAGCGTGAGAAGACTTCTAGCAAAGGCATTAGTACACTTATGTTAACTTAATATCCATCAATGGTTCATCTTTACTATTGTTTTTGTGGTTACTGTTTTTCTTTCACGGGAAAATTATTTCTCTGTATCGAAGAGGAAAAACTTGATATAAAGGAAAATATGAAAACGAGATTTCTAACTGGATTTGATACTTTTCAAGGTATGTGAAGTTAGTCTCCTTTAATACAAGATTACACTATGTGACTTGATTTTGTATAAACATACAAATTCTGATTCATTAAAGTTAACATGATTAAAGTTGGATTCTTTCGAATATCGTTTTAATATCACAATACTCCTTTTGATTAGATTTATTTAATTTTTTTTTTTCATATTTTGCTTTCTTATAAACCAAGATAATCCTTTTTTTTTTTTTTTAAACTTGTTCCCCAGTAGCATATAGTTGGTCTACGATTCTTGATTATTTAGAGATTGAATTAATTAGGATTGGAGCTGAATGATTTTCTAGCAGTAACAGAAGATTTTTTATTATATTTATGTGGTTAAGAATTTATAAGTAACCTTATGCCTTTTTTGGTTTTGAAATAAGTGTCCTTTTTACATAATTAAAATGAATTAACTTTAGTTTTTAAAATATGCCCTTATTTACATACCCCAACGTGTCAAGTTAACAATATGCAAATTTTAATTAAATGTGATTTAGTTAAAATACATACTCTAGGAGTTACTTCCAGCAGTTCAAAATAAGTGATTTTTTTGTTGTTTTCACACATATTAAGAGACTGCCCTTTTATCATTAATTAACAATAAATTTGATCATATTAACCTTTACTATCTCTTCACATAAATATCTCTAACACATACTCCAACATTATTTACTCCAAGGGAAATGTAGGAAAAAATAATTAATACATTCTTGAAATCTGGAAAAATCATTTATTTTGGACAATAAAAAAATAAGTCAAAAAATCACTTATTATGGACCGAAAAAAATAATATTTTATTAAGGGAAATGCCAAAGACAAAAAAATAACTTATCGTGAACCGAAGGGAATAATAATTAACATAAGATGTTGTGCAGTACAGAATCTTGAAATATGACTTTCATACTTTCTTTATTTTTTATTTTAATCGATTATGAAATTCACACATATTTAGTAGTAACAAGTAGTTTTAGAATACATACGCAAGTGAAAGTTTATTACTTTTAATATAGTTTATTAATGTTTGACACGAGATTTTTCGTGCATCGCACGAATAATTTATACGAAATGTTGAACGATTAAAATATTCATGAAATATTAATAGACTTTTATGCCCTTAAATATTTATATAATTTAAGAATCTAATTATGGAATTCTTTTTCGATTTAAACTATATATACGATGACCCTACAAAGTTAATCCTACTTGGATTAAAAAGGCCTATCCATAATTTCCTCTTTCTTTTTTACTTACGTAAGATGCCTAACGTACAATGAAATTGTATACATGGAGCTTTAACCTTTTCTTGTATTTTATGATTTGTTTTATTTTCTTATATTATTTTGTTAATGATCGGACAAAAAATGAGCCATTATGTGCTCAATTAGGGAGGAAAAAAATTAAATAAAAAGCTTAAAGATTTGACTAAACCAACCATAAATAAATTATTCATCTTCAAATCCTAAAAGCTTACATGTAACGAATTATTTAGAATTCAAAGGTCCTTACATGCAGTAAAAATTTTATTATACATGTAATTGATAAAGTTTTATACCTTTACAAAATTAAATTACACCCTAGAGTATGTAATAGAGGAGTTTTTCATGTACAAGAGACTTACTATATGTATACATTTTTCGCGATTTATAATAAAAACAACTAAAAAGACATACTCCTATCTTTATAAATCTTTCTAAAACCAGTCGTATTCGGTCGAAAACAAAGAGAGAATAGATAAAAGCACGACGAACTATACCAAGTAAGGGAGCAAGCATATGCTTTTTGACATCAATTTGATGAATGAAAGCAAATTGAAATTTATGCAGTTAGATTTTACCACTATAAATTTTCATGTCATAGTTTAACAAAACATGTTCAGAATATTAATGCGGTTAAAAATATTACTATTTCTTACACAAAGTTTTCACTAAACGACAATAATTCTATAAGCGACGTGTCAAATAGAGACTAGTACTACATAAATATCCATATAACTTACTCCATGTAGTATAGAAAATTTGGGATAACCCCTCTTGAACCACCGGACATAAATCCATTAACACTCATGGATACTGAATCATCCTCCTTCAAAGAGAAATTACTGGCCAACGAACTGGAAAAAAATATTTCTATAGTTTCACCTCCACCACATCAAATACCTATGGAAATCATTTTTACTTATGACAACGAGACTACCTAATAAAAACCACAATATGGCCTTAACTACTTTGTGCTCATTACTGTCACGATCCAAATTCCCACCCTTTAGGTCGTGACTGCACCTAACGTTGAACCCGCTAGGCCAGCTAACATATATTTTGCAATAGTAATTTAAAACCTTTTAATAAGAAATAAAACGCTAACCTTTCAACTTTAACTATTTCAATCATATACTAGGATAATAGTGGGAAACCGTTTCACCGTGCATCAAAAACATACCTTTCCCAACAATAATCTTTCCAACATCGATAATAAAAATAATAAAACTTGAATGCGGAAAGGAGGAACATAACAATCATAAAATAACGTAAACTTCCCAAAACCGGGGTGTCACAATCTCACGGACTAGCTACTAGAATACTAAATACAAGTCTGGAAGGAAAATACAATACTGTCTCGAAAATAAGGGGAAAGACAATGAAGCGGTAAAGGAAAGAAGCCTCGGGATCCACGAACGCCAGTGTATACCTCGAAGCTCTGACGTGGACTGAAGGTATCTCCCTCAGAACGCTCCACGGGGTCCGGTAGCAGGGTCTGCACAACACAAGGAAGTGCAGTGTAGTATCAGTACAACCGACCCCATGTACTGAGTAAGTGCCAAGCCTAACCCCGGCCGAAGTAGTGACGAGGCTAGACTTAGCATAATACGATCATCTGTCCTAATCTAAACAGATATATGTACAAGAATTAACCGATAATGAAGACAAGTATGATCAAATATAAGAGATATAGGAACAAGTAGGGGCAACATATTAACGGGCAGCAATAATATCGGAACTTAAACGATAAAATAAGATATGTGTACATACTGGGGATACAAGAAAAACAATATCTAATTCACAACAGTACAGTGAGAATGCGGCTGGAAAGTAAAAATAGAAACCGAAGAAAACAGCTATCAGTATACGGAAATCAATCAAATAACAGAGCACGGCATGTCCCCTCGTGCATATATCACAATTATCAATCGGCACAGCATGTCCCCTCGTGCATATATAACAATATCACAACATCACAACACGGC
>MDKH01091443.1:0-72187 GCA_005239495.1 Nicotiana undulata | reverse complement strand
AGAAGATTCAGAATCAATTAAGACATCAACTAGCATCCATTAGATCTGACCATGGTACTGTGTTTGAGAATGCTAAGTTTGCTGAGTTCTGTGATGAACATGGTGTGAATCACAACTTTTATGCTCCTAGAACCCCACAACAAAATTGGGTTGTTGAAAGGAAAAATAGAACTCTTGAAGACATGGCAAGAACCATGCTTCTATCAAGAAAACTACCTCACAGCTTCTGGGCAGAAGCAATTAACACTGCATGTTATATTATCAATAGATGCATGACCAGACCTCTGGTAGAGAAAACTCCCTATGAATTACTTAAAGGGAGAAAGCCCAACATATCCCATCTTAGGGCTTTTGGATGCAAGTGTTATGTGCATAATAATGGCAAAGATTCTTTAGGAAAATTTGATCCCAGAAGTGATGAGGGAGTGTTCTTGGGATATTCTACACATAGCAAAGCTTATAAAATATACAATAAAAGAACTATGTGTGTAGAAGAAAGTGTACATGTTGTCTTTGATGAAACTAACACTTTATCTGAGAGACAGGAACCAGAAGATGAGGAGCTTGGACTGGTGAGGAGCAATGACTACATTGAAGCACCTATGGGAGATGGAACAGGTGATAGACCAGGTTCAACAACCCCACGCAACTCGAAAAGGGGAATTCCTCATGAAAATACTGGCCCTGATCCTGTTCCACAGCAACAAGACAACATGGAACAATCCAGAAGTAAACAACTGGTTCTCAAACCACACAGATATCAAAGTTCTCACCCTCTTGAGAACATCATAACAGACTTGAGATCTGGAATCAAAAGTAGATCCTCCTTGAAAAATCTTTGTGCGTTTGATGCATTTCTATCCTTGATTGAACCAAAGAACATTGATGAAGACCTGAAAGATGCTGAATGGGTAACTGCTATGCAAGAGGAGCTGAATCAAGTCGAGAGAAGTCAAGTATTGCACTTGGTACCCAGGCCACCGGACAGATCAATAATTGGCACCAAGTGGGTCTTCATGAATAAACTCGATGAGGATGGAATTGTTACTAGTAACAAGGCAAGACTGGTCGTTCAAGGATATAGCCAAGAAGAGGGAATTGATTATGATGAGACCTTTGCTCCTGTGGCAAGATTGGAGGCAATCAGACTTCTTATAGCATTTGTTGCACACATGGAATTCACTTTGCATCAGATGGATGTAAAGAGTGCCTTTCTCAATGGCTATTTGAAGGAAGAGGTATTTGTAAAACAGCCTCCTGGTTTTGAAAGCAAAGAATCACCTGATCATGTATATAAACTTGACAAGGCTCTCTATGGTCTCAAGCAAGCACCTAGAGCTTGGTACGAGAGATTGTCAAAATTCCTGCTGGAACATGGGTACAAACGAGGCAAAATAGACAGTACTTTGTTCTTAAAGGAAAAGGGAAAAGATCTTCTGATTGTACAAATATATGTTGATGATATCATATTTGGGGCAACAACTGAGAAGCCCAGCAAGGAATTTACTACATTAATGGGGAGTGAGTATGATGGGTGAGCTAACCTTTTTCTTAGGTCTGCAAATCAAACAAACTCCACATGGAACAATGATTCATCAACAGAAGTATGTGAGAGAACTCCTCAAGAAGTTCAGAATGGAAGATTCCAAGGAGATAGATACCCCTATAGCCACAGTTACAAAATTAGACATGGATGAACCTGGTTCATCCGTTGATCAAAAGACGTACAAAGGGATGATTGGATCTCTACTATATATTACTGCAAGTAGACCTGATATTGATATTGTGTTCAGTGTGGGACTATGTGATAGGTTTCATGCCATTCCAAAGGAGTCCCATCTCACTGCAGTGATTTTTTTTTTGAGATATCTGAAGGGCACCACTGATTTGTGCCTTTTGTATCCCGAAGGTAGTAATTTTGACCTTGTAGGATATGCTGATGCTGATTATGCAGGTTTCCTGGTTGACAGGAAAAGTACTTCAGGCATGGCTCACTTTTTGGGCTCCTGCCTTGTATCTTGGGCCACCAAGAAACAAAATTCAGTAGCCTTGTCTACTGCTGAGGCTGAATATGTGGTTGCAGCCTCTTGCTGTGCTCAGTTGCCATGGATTAAGAAACAACTCCTGGACTTTGGTATAGATGTGGGATGCATTCCTATTTACTATGATAACACTAGTGAAATTAGTATGACTAAGAACCCGATTCATCAAAAGAGAACTAAGCACATAAATGTTAGGCACCATTTCCTAAGGGATAATTATGAAAAGGGGATGATCTCAATTGAATTCTGTGCCAATGATCATCAAATTGCTGATATATTTACCAAAGCATTGAGCAGGGAGCATTATGATAGAAACATGCTTGAATTAGAGATGATTAAGATCACCTAATTGAGAAAAAAAAATTAATAAAAAAAGGAGGAAGTTTTCTGGCTAGAAATTTTAATTAGGTACTTAATTAGATTAATCATTGCTCAATTTTATGTCTTTGTTGCCATACTCTTTTTCCATGTATTAATATGATTCGCTAGCTGCTAATGATGTTTCTCTATTTTTGTGAATTGTGGCAAAATAAAGATTTTTAACAGGATGAACCTGGTTCATCCATGCTGGTTTACATGACTGACAAGGTACATTCTCATCTCCATACATGTATTAATTCAAGTATAGTCATACATGAATAGGACTCTATCTATTTATGGTTCAGTTCAAATTCTCGTACAAACCCAAATAATGAACCAGTTTCAAGAAGTTCCGTCACAATATATTAGCCTAGTTTTAGGGGGAAAGAAACGGTCTAATCAATGTCAAATCACTGACAGTCCTTAATCGATTAGTATCCTACTTGTGTTAATACACGTCCGTTATAATCACCCCAACCACAAGTTATAAATAGGACATCATTACCCATAGTGTATAAAGCAATAGACGATCCCTGTTCAAGTCACTCAACACTCAAATCTCTACTGTCTTTTGCCCTCTCTTCTTTTTCTCTAAAAATTAAAAATGTCGTCTGCTTCATCTGATTCTCAAAATCGTGACTACGATGAGGGAGTATATGAGTCTAACTCTCCACCGGTCTACAATTCTGAATCCTCTGAGACACCTGAAACCCCTGAATACCATGATGCTCTTAAACCTACACCAAACCCTATCCCAACCCTAAAACCTCGTCGTGTCAAGGTCCTTGCACGAAAATCTTTGACTTCAGGGTCACGATCAAATTTCTTGGAAGATTTATTACAGGCTGAAGAAGAACCCAAACCAGATTCATCCTGTGAATCGTTTAAATCAGCACATGAGGACGATGCACCTGGTTCGTCAAGTGCTGAGAAAGGTAATACTGAAGTTACCTCTGTGTTAAATTCTGAAAATAGATTTGTGCTGGTTGGGTCTGTGGTGGATGTGGAAGTGCCAAGTAGGCCAAGAAAAACTGGGAAAATTCTTGAGAATGAGGGAGATGCAGGTGTGAGGGGATCTGGGAAGGATGGTTCCATACTTGAGATTTGTGGCCCCATTCTTGAGAATCTTGAAGATGATGTCATAGTGATAGGGGGAACTAATGAAGTTGAGTAAGCTACTGCTGGATTAGAAAATCTAATAAAAGAGATAGATGACCGTGTTTCTTCTAGGGAAGAAACCTTGGCTGAGAGACTTAAGAAACTGGGGGACTCATACAACCCCAAGAAGAGAAGGACTCCAAAGTCCATCAAGTCTAAAGCCTCAAAGAAAAGAAAAACGGATGAGTCTGTTGGTGTACCTGTTCCAAGGGTACGAGCTACGAGAAATACTGTTCGAGAAGAGGAGGAGAAGCTGGAAAAAGCTCTGCAAGAGAGCAAAAGAAAGAAGGCTGAGAAAGGGAAAGCAAAAGTGGGGGAGCCTGTTGAGACTATTGTTGTTGATGAGGTGTTGGACCTGGTCCAACAAGATGAAGAGGTTGCTCCAGTGGTGGTCAAGACACCCAAGGACAAATTGGCTAAGACTTCCACAATGAAGTCAGCACCTATGTCTGCTACCACCATGAGTACATCTACGAGGACACGGTCTAAGGTAAAGTCAAAAAAGAAAGTTCAGATTGTTGAGAGAGATAATGATCCTGATTGGAGTGGAGATGATGAGAAGGAGGTTGGAGAAGTGTCGATTAACAGAGTTTCCATGTTTGGCAAGAGACATATTTTGAAGGGAAAGTTACTGAAGGACTTGGAGGAGCCGAGTATGAGGTACATAGTGGATTTTCTGGCAGCTCAAGGCTGGAAGGACATGGTCCTTCGCTTGGAAGGCAGGCTGGTCAGAAATGAGGTAGTGGAATTAATGGGGAATGCGACTGTGATTGGAGGAAGGGTTACATCATTTGTCAGGGGAGTTGAAGTCTCCTTTGACGCTCAAGAACTGGGAGTCATTCTAGACATTCCATCTGAGGGATATCACGACTATAAAAGTCAGAGATGACCTTGCTTGGATGGAATGGCCTCAGCCCTCAACATCACCTGATTCTTTTGTGACAATGAAAAAGAGCCTGAGCCCAGGGCAGTGTACAAAAGTGAGATGAAGCCTGAACACAAGCTGTTCTTTGAGTTTGTTATTAAATTTCTGCTGCCAGACAAGAGCGCAGGAACATTGACAACTATATGGATCTAACGCTCATGGAGTGCCTATACAGAGGCAAGCAGATCAATTAGCCTTCTTTAATCATCCAGCTTTTGGACATAGTGATGAATGGAACCAAGGCCCATGCGATTGCTTATGGCTTTATCCTTACTGCAGTTCTGGCTCATTTTGGAGTTCCCACAAAGAAGGCTGAAATGGCTACTGCAAAGGATTTCTTTGGGAAGGACACTTTGCTGTCATGTGATTACAGTGTCAGTGCCCTGGCAGATGAACCTGGTTCATCTCGGAAGCAACCGGTCAACAGCAAGGTCTGTACTCTGGTGCAAGAAAATGAGCAAAAGGATATGGAGATCCTTCGCTTGAAGACTCGCTTAGTTGAGGTGGAAGGTGAGCGTGATGCTCTTAAAGCTGAATTAGCCAAGAAGAAGGAGAAAAATGAGGGTGTCTTACACCAAATGCTGTCTCTTCTCCAAACCAAGAATCCCGCCTCTTCTGCACCACCCCAACCTTAGTAATTTCCAGAACTACCCCCTCCTATCCTGTCAAGTGCCCAGTTCGGGACTGTGTCAAGTGTGTTTGGTTCAGTTTTTAATTTTGTCTTACTCATGTTTTGGTTGTCTTTGATTTAATCTGTTTTGGCATTGATAATCCATGTTAATCAAATGAAATCTTGGTGTTTTGACAAATGTCTCTATTTATGATTTACCTTACATTATTGGTTTCTTGTGTTGATTGATCATGTTTGCACCTGCAGTTGCCTAAATTGTCCATGAGTAAGAATTAATTACTGGTAAGTATCATTTTGCAACTTTTCGATGATTCAAAAAGGGGGAAGATGTGCTACAGTGTTGTGCTGCAGTATTGTTTAAAATTTTAAACTCTTAAAAAATCTTTGAAGTGATATTTATAACCTAATGAACTTGGTTCTTGATGATTAATGCTCACAAAAATACAAAGTGTTGGATGTGTATACAGGATAAATGCACATAGTTTGTCATCATCAAATAGGGGGAATTTGTTGGCCCATGTCACTGAATGGGTTTTGAAGATTGACAAAAGGTGTCAAGTTGAACCAGGTCCATCATAGCATACATATCTAAATGAAGAAGTTGGATCACGAATCATAAAAGTCTAGGAGATAGTAGTGATTTCTAAGCATCAACAAATAAGATAATGTCTCCTAATACGAAAAGGTTGCAAATTGATAGAGAAGATAGAAGTTGATTTCAGCTAGGACAGAAATAGAGGAAGGAAGTTCAGTTACAATCAAACTCGTTGACCAAGGAAGAGTTGGATCAGAATTGAATCATGGACTCAACAAACGGACTCTATAAATAATCAATGTATTACTGCTGAAAAAGGTGACGCACAAGTGCTAAAGTGAATCAAGTTCTGAAGCAAAAGTTCCAAAGGTTTTGCAAGAAGAATTGTTGTGCGATACAAAGGCTACAATTCAACTAGAAGGAACAGTTCCATTGTTTGTATATTGAGTCTAGTTGATTGTAGTAAGAGTTTAAATACTGTATCTTATCAGCTTTCATAGAAGAAATTGTAATAGGTACAAATTATTCAAGTTAGAGTTAGCTTGAAATCTGTAGAATTTAGCTAGAGGCTAGTTGATACAAAGAGGATTAGAGTTAGTCCTAGGACTACAAAAGAGTTTATTTTGTAAGTCCGTTTTGGCTAAGAGTTTTAGTGAAAAGTTTGAGCAAATCCTACTGAGGAGTAGGTCGTGGTTTTTTTCACCTTTTGAGCCAGGTGTTTTCCACGTAAAAAACCCTGTGTCTTTACTATTATTGCTTAATTATTCCGCAAACAGTAGTAAGTAGTAGACTAAGAAGAACCAGGTTCTTCTTATTAGACAACACTCGAAAATTGGGTACTGCACAATTAACTTGTAATATTGTCTAGTATTGAAGTCTAAAATAACAATAATATTATTTCTGAGCTCACATCAATTGATTTACGATGTGCTCTCACGTACGAAAATATGGGGTGTAACATATAAATACTTCCATCTCCCATCTTTTAAACTTTTACAATATTTTCAATACTCCAAATCTATTGCTAACAGCTCTTGCCTTCATCTTCCTTCTGCGTTTACTTCTTCATCTTCTTGCTTTGGAACTCAGTTACAACTGTGGCCAAGACTTATAAAACGGTCCCTCAAAAAGAGGGAACCACTTCTTCGTCACGCCTGTCTAAGAGAAAATCGAAAACACCTCCTAATATCGAGCAGTGCATACCTTGTCCCTATGACACGATCTCCGATTTCACTACCGAGAAACCCCCTTCTACACCGGGCATGTCTCATTATATAAGTGTAGTGACCGATATAAAGAAAGTAAAGATAGATTGTCGCTGGGGGGAGGCGGTGCAAGTTGAAATCCCTTCATCTGAGGAAAGCATAGTTACGTATAAAGCTAGATTCCTTAGCGTATATACGTATCCTTTCACCTTAAGCCCTGTAAATTCATAATCTTCACCGATAGACCCGGTGATACTCGATTTATGTCGACAATATCGAGTGATTTGGAGAATTGTCTATATGATTAGATATTTTTCTAGTATGGTCGAGGGAATGACTTTCACCATCGATCATTTGATCAGATTGTATATCCCTCGTCTTTATTGAGGGGGCTTAGTCAAGCTACAACGTCGATTTGCCAAATCATTCTTTGCCTGCATCGACGAGGACAAAGACCGAGGATGGATGAGCTAGGTTGTTCTAGTTAGAACCTCGGATCTTATCCCCGCTGAGAGGATAACATTCCCGGAGGAAGGGAACATGAAGCACAAGCGTCCCCATATCGATCATGTTTTATCATCTCTTTTTCTTCTTCTAAACTGACCCCTTTCTTTTTTTCTTGATTCTGTTCTGATTGTATAGCCACCGTGTGGTTCCCCGGCGCGGTCCAGGACCTCCTAGGATGGGTCAAACTCTTAGACTCTGCCTTCCCATATAGGAAGCGTGTTTGGCGCTATTTGGCCAAGACACGATGGTAGAATAAGAATCATGGTAAGCCCTTACCGTTGTTATTTCTGAGTTCTTTATAAGTAGACTTCATGGCGACAAGTCTTATATTTTATGCTGTTGCAGGCCTCGAGGAAGCCGTTTCGATGAGATCGCCTCCTCCTGGCGAAGAAGAGGCCCAAAAACCTGCCAAAGGCAAAAAAAGGAAGAAGGAGACGTCGACAGAGTCTCCAAAATCGAAGAAACCTAAGACTCGGAAGCCTAAGACTGATGCCACGATCTTAGCCTCGACGGCTGTAGAAAGTCTTCGTATTAAAGACGAAGATGATGATAATTTCCCTTTGGTACAAAGGGTAAGGCGAAGCACTGATGCTTCAAAAGCTATTGGGCAGAAGCCTGCCGAGTCAGAGGTGGCCGATGCAGACCCACCTCGTGTTGAGGAGACCCTCGAGGAGGGTTTGGGTGCAGTCCCCGAGCCAACCATCAGATAGGATACGACCTGTGCTGATGAACACCCGCTTGGAGGAGCCGATTTTGAGATTCTTCGAGGGCGAGAGGAAACCCTGATAGACGTTGATTCCCTAGGCGATCTGCAATCGGGCCCATCATTTTTGCCAGGGCAAATTCGAGATGCCCAGAACAGGGAAACTCCCAATATTGGGGCCTCTTAGGGAGAGGATGATTTATTCAAGGACCACTTCGTCGGTGTTGAAGAAGACGCCGATCTCGATGCCCCTGTAGCTCTTGAGGAGGCCACGAAACTCCAAAAATGGGTAACTTCTTGACATACTATCTGTGCTTCGAGTTTGTATTCTGGTTTTCTAACCTCTCTCCTCTATGCTATAGGTCACGACGCTGTATGATCAGGCTTTCTCCAAGCTACAAGACGAGCTTACTTGTCGTGAAGAGGAGCTTGAGAAGCTCACATCGGAGTCAAATGATCTGAAGGCTTTGTATGCCCAAAAAGAGGAGGAGTTGGTCGATCTCCGGGCAGTCTCAAAGAAGGCGCTTCAGGAGAGGGCTAACTTCATCGAGCAGGTAATCTAGTACTCATGAGCTTGTCTTTCTTAGTTATAACCTGGTTCTTATTACCTCGGTTCGGCACTTGTATATTGAGCAAAAGGACGGCCTAGCAGGGCAGATTCAGGAAAAAGTCGCAATCAAAGATGTCGATATCCTCGAGCTGAAGCGTCATAATGATACTGCGGCCTCGGAGAGGGACATTCTTCGGGAAGAACTAGCCTCGACTCAGGGTCTTTTTTGGGGTTCCCAAGAGGAAGCCGCCGCAATAGCCGTGGCCAAGTATGAGGCTGATGCACACGTATCCTCACACAAAGAGGATGCTGCCGCCGTGAATGATCGGGCCTGGGAGATATCCGAAGAGGCCGAGCTGAAACTAGATCGGGCGATGGCTCATGCTCGTTTGTAAGCTCAGAGGCAAGCCTTCGAGAAAGTTCATGCCAGGGGGTTCGATCTCTCTACTGAGATTGAAGAAACCAAAGACTTGGAGGAAAAATCAGCAATTCCGACTACTTCAGATGAGGGCTCTGGAAGCAACTTGGGCAGTAGTGAAGACGAATAATAGGATTACTTGCTATTTTTACTTCTTCTTTTTATATATGGGCTCCTCGAGGGATCCTTGTTAAACACTCTTGTAAATATATTTTTGGGAATGCAAAAGATTTCTTCGTTTCATGTCTTCAAACTTTGCCTTTTAATGTTTATGCAAAAGTTAATCTTCAAATTTAAACTTAGCTCCTTTGTGCCCGTACTTGGAGTAACAGAAATCCTCGTGATCGGAGTGTTCTAATTTTAGTTACATACCTTCCCGGGGTCGAGTTGGTAAAGGGTCGATTTGACCCTCCGATCCTTCCATTTTTGCATGAAAGGTCATTCTTATGATGTGGCCGTGAAATGACCAAGGTGGCCCCGCTGGTACATTTCCCAAAAAGCCATAATGGCTCTGTCAGAGCTGATTGGCTATCAATGCAAATGAATAGTCGTCACTTCTTCTTATATATATTCGGTTCCTTTCCATTGAGGACTTTATTGTTCTGCAAAATTAGTTTTCTCTTTTGAGTTTATTTTCATCCCTCAGCTCTTCTACCATTTTAGTTCAAAACCTTTTCCTGGGCTTTCATACTATTCTCCTCGTTTCAAATATTCATGGCTGTCGTGTCCAAATCTGTTCACCAGGAAGAGGAATGTTCCACCTCGGCTTCCTGCCCAGTCAGTGGTACACCGCTGGCGTTTGGAGAGCTAACTTCGAGTTGTTTTGCCTCGAGGAAGGACTTTACATTAGAGAGACCTCTCGATGTTCCGGGTCATCGAGAACATGCATCGAGGTTCATTCCATCAATATAATAGAGACACCTCGAGGATGTGAGGAGAGACTGAGGATGGGGGAAGAGGTGATGCTGCAAATGCTCTTCCGGGAAGAGGGTATCATGGATCATGTAGAGGGGTTCTTAGTGCTGATGATAAGATTTTCTGCTAAGAAGGGCTTGCTCGAGTTCACCCTCGGCCATCTTATCAGACTGTACCAACCTTTACATTATCGAGGTCTGATCACTCTGCGACGTCAATCCACCAGGCCCTTTATTTCCAATGAATATGAAGATGGGGACCGAGGGTGGATGAGTCGGTTTGGCCGAGTGAGGGTTGTTGACGTTATTCATGCGGAGATCCTGCTGTTTCCCGAAAAATAGAGTTTTACACGTAAGTGATACACTGTATTTTACCGTTTTTCATTCTTGTTGGAGTCAGACCCTGTAAGAATATTTTCTTTCTTTCTCCACGGCGATCCCGTGGTTGCCATATAAGGTCCCCTATCTAGCGGATTGGACTCGAAAACTAGCAGCTTGTTCAACATACGATGAACGCAAGTGGCGAGACCTGTCAAAGGGTAGGTTTTAGAAAAAACACCATGGTAAGCGCCGTATGATTCCTTTCTTAAGGAATACTTCCCTTTGTGTTTATTGATTTCTTTGTTGCAGGCATTGGAGAATTTTCTGAGATAAGAGTGGACCTCTTGGAGAGGAGGAAGGATCATCGAATTCGGGGCCGAGGAATGATAACAAGCAGAAGGGATCCTCGAGGGACGATGATATTCATAGTGAGGCGGGGCATGTCCAGAGGCATAAAGAAAATGCAACCACTGGGGAATATCCTATGTTCATCGGCCAATATAGGATCGGTGATGCAACCGAAAGAGATAACACCACGTCGGTGACCAGGAACGAGAAGACTTCTAAGGCAGCTGAACCTTCAAGACCCGGGGTTTCTAACCTCGGAGGGGATGTTCCTAGAGGAGGAAGGAGTGAAGCTTCTTGCCACAATCGTCTTCTCCTTTCGAAGGTACTTCGAGAGATGTTAGGGACCAGAGACTGCCTAGATCAAATAGAGTTCCGAGTGATCGCGTCCCTATTCAGAGTGGTTAATATGGGGTCGATGGGACCAGACCAGTAGATGCGCACTCGACTTTTGAGTAGGCTCAGCGGCTCTGTTCTGAGGTGAGCTTTGGTGAACTTTGTGGCCTTCTCAGCTTCATGTTTTCATCTTTTAAACTGAATTTTCTTTCGCATAGGCCTTCGACAAGATCAAGTCCGAGTTGCTTCGCTGCGAGGCCAGGTTGCGGAAAGCCTTGGACAGGGAGAAATCTCTCAGACTTCTTTGTGATAAGAAGACAAGAGAGTTGATGCACCTTCGATACCAGATGAATCGAAGCCGAGATTACGAAGGAAATCTCGAGAAACATGTAATCTTTATTTTGAGGGAAAGCAGGCTTCTTCCCCCAACTTCGAAGACTAATGTTTCGATATCTCAATTGCAGAGAAAGACAGACGCGCTGGAACGCCTTTGGGGAAAAGTCATCCAGGCTAACTTTGAATGCAATGAATTTAAGGAACAAATGGATGCTCATGTTGCGGCCAAAAGGAATGCCTTGGCTAAGGCCTCCGCCCTCGAGATACAATTCCACAATGCCCAAGAAATCAACTCGGTTCAGTCGAGCAAGATTGCTAAGCTCGAAACTGATCTTTTAAAGATGAAGGCCGAGGTCGTGAATGCTCGGGCTGAAGCCGAAAAGGATCGGTCAATGGCCGATAAAAAGGTGGCCATATATCTAAAAGATGATGCTAAAGCTCGCGCGAAGCTGATGGGGTCTTCCGATCGAGAGAGTAGGAGAAACGAATATGCCCGATGCAAATCCAAAAGGGAAACCCTCGAGGAGATCCATGCTAGGGGCTTCAATCTCTCGGAAGAGATAGAGCAGGCCAAAGAGGATTAGTTCGACGCCAATTTCCTTGTGTCCGATGCCGAAGACGGCGAGGAAGAAGCCAGTGAGGGAGCTGGTCCCGAAGGAGCCGATGATGGCACAATCCCCGAGGGGAGAAAACACAGAGTCCTCGAGTGTAAATTAGGTTTTCTCTTTCCGATTCTTTCTATAGGGCTTTGTGTGAGAGAATTGTAATTGTAACTTTGTATGATTAGATGTATAAAAAGAAATCTTTTGGTTTTCCCTTTATATAAGTTTCCATTTGCTTGTGTCTTTGCTTTACATTTTTATGCTCGTCAATAAATTGTACGATGAGATGGACTTCGAGATGAAATCCTTGGGGTGATGACCAATAGACAATAATTAATAGTTAACCTCTTAGGGTTCAGTCTTCGAGTCAGGTTTCGACTCGAGTTCATCGACCTCTAGGTTTTTTAAATCGGCATTGAGGCTCTTTAGGCTGGCGCTTAGGCTCTCACGCATTGGCCCTTAGGCTTGTTTTAGATCGTCCATGAGGATCTTTAGGCTGAAACTTAGGCTCTTACGCATTGGCCCTTAGGCTTGTTTTAGATCGGCTATGGGGCTCTTTTAGGTTGGCGCTTAGGCTCTTACGCATTGGCCCTTAGGCTTGTTTTATATCGGCCCTGTGGCTCTTTTAGGCTGGCGCTTAGGCTCTTATGCATTGGGTCGATGCGAGCTCTGATATGGCTACAATTTTCCCTCGCTAAAGACTTTTTTTGAAGTTTTTGTGGTCGTTCGACTCTTCAATGGATCGATAAGAACCTTATATAAGCCGTTATGTAACGATAAATGAGCACCTCGGGAGGTTCGCTCGAAGGCCAAATTTTAGAAGCCTTTTTCTTGAAGGCCGATAGTTTCGAAGCCTTTTCATTGTTAGGAGCTGATATGATCGAAGATCTTTTGCTTATGCCGAGGGTAGCCTTAATAAATAGTTCTTTTTGATGTATTTTGAAGTAATTGAAGTCCTGTGATTTTATGGCGATGATCGGACGTCTTCGAGTCGCGTTAGTTGAGCCAGAGCCTGATGACCATCGTCATTGTGTTTGGCCGTAGCCTTTTAGTCCCCGGGTGAGATAACCCTGGCATCTGAATCGAGGTTATGCCCTTTTAGGTGTCTTAAATGTTCGAATATATAGCCTTGGCCTTAAGTTCTGGGTTACGCCTTTTTAAGGTCTTAAAAATTTGGCATGCCTCGTTGAGGTCTTACAGATTAGGGGTTGCCTCATAGAGGGCTTACATTTTTAATGTTCCCCTTATGGAGGCCTTATATTGTTGAGCAGGCCTCATCGAGGTCTTACATATTCGGTGTTGCCTCATGGAGGGCTTATGAATTTTAACATTGCCTCATTGAGGGATTACACTTCGATGTTGCCTCTTTGATGGCTTACGATTCCTAGTTTATATGGTCTGGTAATTTGATTGTTGAGGACAATCCTCGAGTGTTCAGGCGTTTTCGGCTCTGGAGCCATTTTTTGCGAGAGCAGTAAAAATTTTTTAAGCATGGAGTGTTTTTACGATGAAAGATACTCCTTCGATTACTTTGTACAAGCATACATGTTTTCGCCATCGAGGATTCGTTTATTCTATGCGGACACGGTTCATTTAACCATTTGGTCAGATACATCATTCTCCTGTCGAGACCCTCTTTTGCGTATTTCAATTTCTTTAAGGAGGTGATCTCCCGGGGGGATGCCCCCAGTATTTGAGGTTGATCGAAGAGAAGCCTTTGAATACTTGATGAGCTCTCTTAGGTAGCATATAGATGTTGCCTCATTAAAAACCTCGTCCGTAAAACCCATTTGGGATAAAATCCGAACTAAGGGAAAAAGAGCGTAACGCATGCTTTAAAACCTAAGGTCTTCGGGCCGGAGGGTGCTTCGATTCCTCTCAATCGAACACCCTCACATAAGTTAGTGTAAAACGTAAATGAAAAGGGAGAGGGTTATACCTTAGTAGAGATGGTGTTTGAACCATGATATGCTTCAATTGCTCGTTCCGAAGACGTGAACCGGTTCTTCATTCATTCATTCGGGTGCAACCGAGAATGTAGTTTGTGATTACTACTTGGTTGTTTGCTTGTCCTTTGGCTCCTTCAATGTAGAAGGCGTCGATGCCGGTACCACATCGTGCACTGCGAACATCTCTCTTGCTGCATGTTGCTCCCCATATACTATTTTTATTCCATCCTTCGTTGTAAACTTCATCATTTGATGAAGGGTTGACGTCACTGCTCTCATGCAGTGTATCCACGGCCTTTCGAGTAAGACATTGTACCTAATGTCACCTTCAATGACATAAAACTTGGTATCTTGTATTGTGCCGGCCACGTTAACTCGGAGGGTGATCTTCCCTTTCGTTGCTTCGCTCTCCATGTTGAATCCATTGAGGAATTGAGAGGCGGGCACGATCTGGTCGAGCAGTCCGAGCTGATCCACCACCCTCGACCTGATTATGTTGGCCGAGCTACCTAGATCCACGAGCACACATTTAATTTGAAATTTATTTAAGAGAAAAGAAATTACCAATGCGTCGTTATTAGATTGAGACAGGGTCTCGATGTCCTCTTCGCTGAATGTGAGAGCATCCTCGGGTATGTAACTCCGAGTTCATTTTTCCCTGGTGATGGATATTTTCGTTCGCTTGACAATGGGTTCACATGGGACGTCGATTCCTCCAATGATCATGTGGATGACGTGTTGTGGTTATTCTGGTTCATTCTTCTTGTTCGCTTCTCTTTCCCGAAATTGATTATTAGCTCGGTCGCTGAGGAACTCTCGTAGGTGCCCTTTACTGATCAATCGGGCTACTTCTTCTCGGATCTGTCTGCAATCTTCGATCATATGACCGTGAGTGCCGTGAAATTCGCACAGCAAGTTAGGGTTCCTTTGCTAAGGATCCAATAGTATGGGTTTTGGCCACCTGGTATCTTTGATTTTACTTAAGGCCAATAAGATGTCTGAAATATCAATGTTGAAGTTGTACTCAGATAAACGGGGTGCCTCCACCGGCCTTGTGTATCTATCGAACCCGACTTTATTCACGAGCCCCCGAGAATTCTGACCTCGATCCATCTTTCGATTGTTTCGAGGTATATTGCGCCTCGGGGTGTTCCTTCGATCTTCAATGTACGGTTGGTATCTTTCCTTGCTTGGAGAAGGTTCTCTCTATAAACACCTTGATTCCTGTGCTAAGATCCTGCTAGGATACACTGAGCCCGAGGGGGCTCCAAATTGGTCGTCCTCGACCCTGATCTTTGAATGATACCGATTGTGGACATCCGCCCAAGTTACGGCGGGATACTCAACCAAATTCTGCTTTAGTTGCTTCGAAGCTATGGAGCTTCGTTCATTCAAGCCTTGAGTGAAGGCTTGCACTGCCTAGTCATCGTAGACTGGTGTTAACTCCATTCGTTCCATTTGAAAGCGAGATACAAATTCCCTTAGCATCTCATTTTCTCTCTATTTGATTTTGAAGACGTCAGACTTCCTTGTAGCGATTTTGATGGCACTGGCATGTGCCTTTATAAAAGAGTCTGCCAGTATGGAAAACGAATCTATTGAATTCGAGGGTAGGTTGTGATACCACATCATGGCCCCTTTGATTGTGTTTCTCTGAATGTTTTCAATAGAACGGATTCAATTTTGTCGTCCTTCAGGTCATTTCCTTTTATAGCACAAGTGCAAGCAGTGATGTGCTCTTTGGGGTCCGAGGTCCCGTTATACTTTGGGAGATCGGGCATTCTGAACTTCTTGGGGATGGCCTTCGGAGCCTCACTTGACGGGAACGGATTTTGCACGAACTTCATTGAATCTACACCTTTCAGGATCGGAGGTGCGCCTGGGATCTGAACGACCCTTGAGTTATAGGTCTCCACCTTTTTGTCGTTTGCATCTATCTCCTTTTCATCTGATTCAATCCTCCTTGTGAGGTCCTCGAGAATCTTCATAATAGAGAGGTCGACTGCTGACCCGTTATTGCTCGATCTCTCCGGTGCCTGTTCGACTCGATGAGCCGTTTCCGGTGCTACTATGCTTGGAGTTTTTTTGTTGACTTTGCAGCTGGGCAATGGCCATTTGCTGCGCTTGCAGCATTTCAAAGATGACGTGAAGGCTAACCTCTCTTTCCCCCCGAGCTGGAGTTTTCTGTGCTTCATGTTGGTTTTCCCGGTGTATACTTCTATCGGTATGGGAGCTTATATCGATATGTTGGGTGTTTCATGAGCCCACATCCACGGGGATTGGCGTTGATGCGTCCTCAGGGTTTTGCAGTGGTACGCCGGTGCCTGAGAGAGCTACACCGTTCTCTCCATGATCCTCAGGACCGTTGTTTTCATGTGCATTCACTAAGTTAGATATTTTTTGACCTGGAATCAAAGATTCGTGGACAAGAAAAAGTGTAAAGAATAACTTGTGTTTTTTCGGTACACCAGCACTATAACAACCACTATTATTTTTAGCCCCACGGTGGGCGCCAACCTGTTTACCTTGAAAATAGTAATTACAATTATATTTGATTTGTGGTTCTAAAAATATGTGATTTATTTTTATACTAGTTGTCTAGGAAATAGATGCTAAGTATGAGTAAGGAAAGTGTGATAACAGTAAGAGAAAGCAGTAATATGCAAACAGAGCCGTTACAAAGCAGGGTCTCGAGCTGGTCGAAGCAGGGACTCGAGGTCGAGCTAGAGTACTCGACAGAGTGTGATCGATGAAGGAATAACAGTATGGAGGGCCTCGAGGATAGACTTTTATGATCAATAATGAGCAAGAAATGAAGAATAGTTAATGAACGCAATAAATGGAAACAATAAATCGGTGGAACATTTGTAAGGTATGTTTAAGTTAGAGAGCTGAGAATGTTCTTGTTCTTGTATTGAATATCGTGTATCCCAAAAAATGATAAGGGTCCCCTTTATATAGGAGGAGGAATCCCAACATAGTACATGTGTAATTATTACAAAGAAATGCAGCTGGTACAGCTATTTAATGGCTTGGTACGGATTTGTACTATCCTTGAAGACTTGGTCAGCTCTAACCACGTGACCTTAGGAATTTCCCGCCTTTCCATGATGGTCATCGCTTTATACTGCCCCGAGTTCGAGCTTAGGGAACCTTCGATATGTTTCCTCGGTGTCAGGCCTCGACTCTTATTCTAGCTTCCCGAGGTCGGTCACGAAATGTCGTGATGGTCATAAAATCGAACTCTCCGATTTTAGCCGTATACAGTAGGGCTCATGGAATACTACCTTGGCCTAGAAGTGAAGCAGATGGAGGATAGAATTTTCATCTCTCAAGAAAGCTATACAAATGAGATATTGAAGAAGTTCAACATGCTCGATTCCAACCCCGTGAATACACCGATGGAGAGTGGGAAACAATTGTCCAAGTCTGATGAATGAGAAAAAATGTATCCCATATTTTTCAAAAGTCTTGTGGGAAGTTTGAGGTACTTGACTTGTACATGGCCATATATACTCTTTGCAGTTGGAGTAGTAAGCCGCTTCATGGAAGCTCCTACCTCCACTCATTTGAAAGTTGCTAGAAGAATTTTTCGCTACCTAAAAGGTATGATTGACTTTGGACTACTTTATTCTTGTTCTAATGACTTCAACCTTTTGGGATTTTGTAATAGTGATTATGCGGGAAATATTGATGATAGAAAAAGCACAACTAGTTTTGTGATTTTCTTGGGTGATTTTGTTATATCTTGGAGTTCAAAGAAACAATTCATTATTACTCTCTTGACTTGTGAAGCCGAATATGTAGCAGCAACATCATGTACATGTCATGCTATTTGGCTAAGAAGATTATTGAAGGAGCTCAATTTGCCACAAATTGAAGCTACATAGATTTGTATTGACAATAAATCTGCACAGGCACTCGCGAAAAATGCATATAGACACAATGTACCATTTCATCAGAGAATGCATTGCCAAGAAGGAAGTCGAGCTCAAATATGTGAAGTCTCATGATCAAGTTGCAGATATCTTCACAAAGCCTTAAAGTTTGAAGATTCTCAGAGATTGAGATCAAGACTTGGAATGAAGAAGAAAAATCAAAATTAAGGGGGAGATTTGTGGGACTCGTTTAAATAAAAAGAAATTAATAAAAGATAAAATGAAGAAAACAAGTTGAATGGGCGTTTGACAAGTTGTGCAATTTGCAAATGCAAATTGCGAAGGAGCAAATATGTTTTTGGTAAAACCAAATCGATGCAAACTTGAACCAATCGTTTTGATTGGTTTATTTGGACGGCAACTCACTCTATAAATAGCAGCCTTGTTTCTTCATTGCATACACACCAAAAATCAGAGAGCTGAATAGAGTGTAGAGAGAGTAATCCGCAGATTGTACTTTGTGAGAAAAATATTGAGTGAGAGTAATATTGTCGTGAAGTGTTTAAAATAAAGAGTGTTATTTATTTCGAAGTTGTAGTAGTTTCTTTGCACTACTAAGTTGTAATATAATAGTGGTAATATTTCTCCTCTCGAGTATTGTATTTTACCATGTTAAAAGATTTGGTGTCGTTGTCACTCTCTTGTGTTATTATCATTTGTCGTGGATATTATTTCTTGGGCGGAATTTTTATTTTTTCCCAACAACAACTTAACATAAGGAGCTAAATCTGCACATTGCAATTACTCTACACTTTCTCCGTCTGCAATGTTCACTCAAGAGCAGTATAATCAGATTCTCAACATGCTGAATAAGGACTCTATTACTGATGTCAATGCTCACATGGCTGGCAATTCCCTTCCTTTGCATGGACCTAGTTCTAGTCCTGAATGGATAGTAGACAGTGGTGCTACTAATCATATGTGTACTTATTAATGGAGGGTCCTAAAGTAGGAAACAAAGGACTAGCACAGATGCCAACTAGTGACTGCTCGAATTACACATGTTGGAAATTGCTCTTTGACTGGAGGTGAAGTGATTGGATGTCCTATGTGTGTCGGATTTCAAATTCAATCTTCTCTCCGTGTCTAAAGCGACTAGAATCTGATGTGTTTTGTAGCCTTCTACCCATATTTTTATCCTTTTCAGGATCTCTTCTTTAGGAAGTTGAATGTGATTGGTCAAGAACATGGAGGTTTGTAGATCTTGCAAACACAAGAAAAGACAATAGTTTATAAGAAAAATAATCCATGGTTGTATAGAAAATAAATGATATCAATAGTATGCCATAAAAGGATAGGACATGTACCAATGGTTGTCTTGAGACGAATTCCTGATTTTCAAAATAAGTTTCATTTTCCTTTAGTCATTGTGATATATGTCAAAACTAGAGCTGTATTTCCTAGTAGTACTACTAACGCATTAGAATCTTTCCAATTGGTTCATCTTGATGTGTGAAGTCCTTATATGTATCCCACCTATGATGGAATGAGATATTCTCTTACTATCGTAAATAATAACTCTATATGGAGTTAAATCTGATGTATCTTGTTTATTGAAATCTTTTATTGCTATGATTTTGAATAAGTTTGAATACAAAATAAAGATATATTAGTCAGATAATGGTTTTAAGTTTTTCAACGTTGGTGGTTTGTTTAGCATGCAATCATCCATCAGAGTTCATGCCCATATACTCATCATAAAAATGGAGTAATAGAGAGAAGGTATCGACGTATCCTTGAAAAAGTAAGGGCCATTAAGTTTCAAGGGAACTTACCTGCTAGGTTTTAAGAGATGATGTATTGAGGAAGCTGTCTATGTTATTAATCCATATGCAATCTTGGTGTCACAACCCCAAACCCAACTTGTCGTGATGGCACCTACCATAGTACTAGGAAAGACAACTACTCAGACGTTTCCAACACTTTTAATCTTTGAAATATACTAAGACAATTTAAATAAATAAAATCTCATAAAACAGGATAGAATATCATAACTTAGTACATAAGTTTCCCAAAACCGGGGTGTCACTGAGTTCTTGAGCATCTACACAAAGACATAATCTAGCACATTGTCTGGAAAGTAGAAATGAAATAATAATTTGGAAGATAAGGAGGGAGAGTCAAGGTTTGCGGACGCCAGGCAGCTACGTCGATGATCTCCGAATATCTGAACTCTGTGAATCAGCAACCGCCGCGATCGAAAACACCTTGATCTACACACGAGGTGCAGGGTGTACCGTGAGTACAACCAACTCAATAAGTAACATATCTAATCTTTGGAAAGAAAATAGTGATGAGTTTGGGTAATACAATACATATGTGGTATTAAAAAAAACAGAAACTTACAACAAATATGACAGTGATATCTCTCTGAAAATTTATAATATACAAGTAAAGGTACAAGAATTTAAAAGGCAGATCCAACCCTAAATGTAAATAACTGCTAGCATTGCTCCCACTTTGGATGTGCAAGTGTTATAATAAGCCAAATCCTAGCATGAATCAAGAAAGCTTGCTACGACATGAAACCAATCCCATGAATATGACTTACAATAGACCCTCAATCTCACTCGGTCATTAATCTCCCCAGTCTCAAGGGCTCACCAGAATCATGATAATCAGTCCATACAATGATGATATGATGTATCAAATAAAAGACAACGGAGATTGAGACATATTATGCAAATAAGAGCTGCGACTGAGTACAATCAGACAAATAAAGAAAATAATTAAATATGTAACACGACCTCTAAGTCCAAACCATACCAACATGGAGCCTAAGCAGGATTTCTTACATGACTGGCAGTTCAATCGCTCTAACACATGCTGAAAATACGGGTAACAACAAGATTATTCAGCTATACAATTCCATCGAATCGACCAAGTCAAATTCTTATGATGCACGCCCACAGGCTCGTACCTAGCATGTGCGTCACCTCAATAAAAATCACATAACACGAAATTCGGGGTTTCGTACCCTCAGAGCCAAGTTTTAAAGTGTTACTTACCTCAAACTGTGCAAAACTCCATTCCAACATGCCCTTGCCTCGCGAAACGACCTTCGAATGCCTCAAATGTAGCCACAAATAATACGCTAATATCAAATCAAACTTTAGGAATCAATTCCATATAAAAATGCTAAGTTCTTAATCAAAAGTCAAAAAGTCAACTCAAACGTCAACTCAAACGTCAACCCCAGGACTCGCGTCTCGAAATATTATAAAAGTCACAAAATCCAAACACACATTCCACCACGATCCACCCATGTAAATTTACTCCAATCCGATACAAAAATCTTGATCAGATCCCCAAAACATGGCCTAAGAACTTTCCTCCAGTTTCCCCCAATTTCCCAACCCGAATCACTAATTAAATGATTAAATCAAAGACATAAACATGGAATAAATTCAAAATTAAGTAAGAATAACTTACCCCAATCACTCCCTTGAAAATCTCTCCACAAATCGCCTCCCACCGAGTTCCCAAAATCAGATTTGTGTTATAAACTCAAAACCTCATTTTGAGATTTAATATTTTTCCCAGAAGACCTCAATCGTGAACACGGAAATGCCTTCGCGATCACGAACCACAACTCAATGGAGAAGAAATTTAACCCTACGCAAACGCAGTGACCTACCTCCTCAACATACGCGATCGCGTCCCTCTTCACGCGATCCCGAAGAACATATTGTGACCTCAGTTGCTGCTTAAATTTATCTTCGCGAACGCAGCCTAGCACATGTGTTCGCGATGCACTAACTCCTCCAGCTTACGCGATCGCATAACACAACTGGTGATCGCATAGAACAAAATACCTCAGGGTCCCCTATTTTTGGTCGTGGACCTTCCCACGCGATCGCATACACAGAAACCAAACACAAACACCAGAAAACTTCAGTAGATCTCTAAGTACAAAAATTGATCCGTCAAACATCAGAAACTCACCCGAGGCCCCCGGGACCTCAATGAAATATACCAACAAGTCCAAAAACATAATACAAACTTAGTCAAGCCTTTAAATAACATCAAAAAAATGCTAAAACCATGAATCACGCATCGATTCAAGCATAATGAACTTTTGAACTTCCAACTTCTACATTCGACGCCGAAACCTATCAAATCAAGTCCGATTGACCTCAAATTTTGTACACAAGTCACAATTGACACAACAGACCTACTCCAACTCTCGAAAATCCCCGAGCCTCGTAACCACAAAGTAAACTCTTAGTCAAACTTCTAAACTTCAAAATCTTCTAATTTTCCAACTTTCGCCATTTCAAGCCTAATTCAACTACGGACCTCCAAATCACTATGCAGACACACTCCTAAGTCTAAAATCACCCAACTTAGCTAAGGAACTATCAAAACTCCATCCGAAGTTGTTTATTCATAAATCAACATCCGGTCAACCTTTTCAACTTAAGATTTCAACCTTGAGACTAAGTGTCTTAGCTCATTACGAAACATATCCGGACCCAAAACAACTACCCCGACAAGTCACATAACAACAATTAAGTAGGGAATGAGTAGTAAATGAGGGAACGAGGTCTCAAAATGATCAGTCGGGTCGTTACATCCTCCTCTCTTAAACAAATGTTCGTCCTCGAACGGGTCTAGTAACAAACCTGGAGTCTCAAATAGGCGTGAATATTTTCTCTGCATCTCCCGCTCGGTCTCCCAAGTAGCCTCCTCAAGTGGCTGACCTCTCCACTGCACCTTCACTGAAGCTATGTCCTTTGACCTCAACATTCGAACATGTTGATCCAAAATGGCCACCAGCTCCACATCATAAGTCAAATCACCATCCAACTGAATCGTGCTAAATCCAAAACATGAGACTGATCGCCAACATACTTATGGGGCATAGAAACATGATGTCACGACCCAAACATCTATCCAAAACACGTCGTGATGGCACCTAGTCTTTACGACTAGGTAAGCCTAAAATTTCACAAAACATACCAATAAAGGAAACAAAATTAAACTTCTAACTGCAGTAGATACGAAATAGTCAAAACGAAGTCGTTCGGCATATACAATAACTAACCTCTAACTTACACAGCTTTCTCGAAACCCAGAATACATCAGAGTCTAGTAAAAACAAATAAAGAAAGTGTTTGGAACGGGGAAGAATAGAAGGGGACTCCGAGGACTACAGACGCGACAAATATACCTTGAAGTCTCCAATAGCTGCCTCGAACTCACGGATAATGCGGCTGATAACGAGCACCTAAATCTGCAAAAAAAACATGTGCAGAAGAGTAGCATGAGGACACCACATTTGGTAACCAGTAAGTATCAAGCCTAACCTCGGTCGAGTAGTGACGAGGTCCGGTCAGGCCCAATTGTATATAATCATAATGATAGGAGATTAAGGCAGTACAATAAGAGACTAAAGTTCAACAAAGGAAAACACAATGAAATAACATAATAGTACACAAAATTAAGCAACAAAGGATCTCCCGAGATACCGTCTTGTAATCCCAAAAGTAAATATGCAGGGAGAACTCTCGAGGTACAACCTCGTAGTATCAAAAGCAAATGATTAGGGAGAAATTCCAAGGTACCTGATAACTAGGACTTTTGCCTTGTTTTCCGCCCTTTCTTGCTTAAGTTTTGATTATAATTGTACAAAAAATAGCCCCAAAAGCTTACGTGTTGTGCTTGTTGTAGGATTGAGCAAAAAATGATGACAAACAGTCAGAAATCTGCTAAAAAAGGAGTGAGTCTTGCACAAGTATTAAGAACATCAAAAAGGCCTACCTCAAGTGTCCTATGCGGCCGCGGTCCAGGCTTCGCGGTCCACGGTGGTAAAGTTCAGAGACTCAGCTCAAACGCCAAGTGACCACCGCGGTCGCGGTCCAATCTTCGCGGACCGCGGTGGTGAGATTCAGAGAAGTGATTTCAAGCCAAATGCCATCGTGGCCGCGATACAATCTTCGCGGACCGCAGTGGCAAGATTCAGAGGACCTCATTTTTAAACTAAAGGCACCGCGGCCGCGGTCCATCTCCCGCGGTCTGCGGTCAAGGATTTTCAGAAACTCAGCAGCTGGGCCAAAGCCGTCCACCGCGGACCGCAATCGCTTTTACGCGGTCCGCGGTAACCCTGCAGGGGTATATTTGTCCGAAATTTTGGCTGAGTATAAATAGCTTCTTTTGTAATTCTTTAAGGTTAAGCTTTGTATCAGCGATAGTAGCAGCTCGTGAATAGTGTTGCTTTACTTCTTTTTGCAATTTTCTTGAGATTTTAACATTGAATCAATGTGGTTTATGTTATAAATCATTAATATGGGTTTTACTTCATCTCTTTCATTGACTTTATCTTTGATTATGAGTAGCTAAACCCATTAGCTAGGGTTGTGGCTCAACCCTAGTGTCAGTATTTAATGGGTTTCTAAAATTAGGGCTTGGATGTTTATGGGTGTTTGTTATTTGGGCTAATTCAGGGTTTTCTTGCTATAATTAGTGGTTGCAAACACTAATTGACCTTGAATTGACTTGGGTCCTTCTTGAGAAAGAGGACTTGAGTCTAGAAAATTAGTCCAACAAGGAATTGGGACAAAATCAAGAGATTGGTAGTCCCAATCAATGGGTTGAATCCAGAGATGGTAAAACCCTACTTGAGTCCTAATTAACGGGTTAAACCTTGAGAGAGTAATACCCAACTTGAACCTAAATTGCTTGCTTATTTGGAAACACAATTGGCCTCGAAAGAGGTAATTAGGGCAAAGCCACTCAAACCACCGAGAGGTATAGAGTGGGTAATTTCGTGCATTGGTTATATCATTATCCCTTCGTTAACATCCTTGCCTTAGAAATTGGAATCCGCTAAATACTCGCCTAGGTGATAGTCATAACCCTAGTGCCTTTATCCTTATAGAAAACAACTTCAAAACAAATTAATAGTTAAATTTCTTTCAACGTAGTATAAATCATAATTGTAGTTTGTAAACCAACAAAATATGAGAAGTGTAATTAGAAACACAAGACACCACTAGATCATATAGACAATCACTCCAAATATTAACTCCCTGAGGATTCGAACCCGACCTATCGGGTAAAAGCTGCACCGACCCTCGTCTTCCTACTCATATAGTAGTGAGGGTGACAGCCGATCACTTTTTGGCACCGTTGCCGGGGAGTAAGACGGTGTTGACTATCTACGTGACTAGTAGCGTTAAGTGTTTTTCTTTCCTTCTGTGTTAACATTTTTTGTTTAATCTACTAGGTGAAAATGGCAGATCCATTGGGAAACATTATTGCGGGGGTGGAGGTATATGATAACCAAGATGATGAAATCAATCAAGTACCTCCACAACGTAGGGGCCGGCATGCCAATATTCAAGATGATATCCCAGACCCTCCCCCGCCTCCACCTCCTAGAGCTGCCCCTCGGGTCCTTCCGAACGAGGGGTATGCTAGTGCCATTACCCCGCCGAGGATTCGGGCGGGGAATTTCTAGATCACCACTGTGATGCTGACACTCCTAGAGAAGCGGGGGTATTTCACCGGAGCCGTGCACCATAATGCCTATAAACATCTCAAGGGCTTCGTGGATACCTGCTGGGGAAGCAAGTAGACAAATGTCTCGGAGGATGCAGTGAGACTCCGGTTATTCCCTTTCTCTCTTCGGGAGAAGGCACTTGATTGGCTCGAGCAGCTTCCCAACCATTCAATATCTACTTGGGTTGAGCTCGCGGACAAATTCATTGCTAAGTTCTTCTCCCCAAGTCATATGGCGGCGCTCCGTGATGAAATCTTGGCCTTTAAGAAAGAACCCAACGAGCCTTTGCATGAGATATGGGAGAGATATCGGGCCATTGTTAAGGAATGTCCGAACAACGACATGACTGAAGCCATGATTCAACAGACTTTCTACCGAGGGATAAATACCGTTAATCAATGTGTGATCAATCAGTTGGCCGGTGGAATATTCATGAAATTGACTTACCCCGAGGCATGTGAGATACTAGATGAGATGGCCGACACATCATCGACTTGGAAAAGTAGAGCAAATGTACCTCAGGGTGAGTTCGGTGTTAACAGTCTCCATAAAGAACTCCAAGAACAAGGAAAAGCCATTGCCGAGCTCACTACCACTATGAATCAACTTGCCAAAGCCCAACTCCAACAATTGCAAGGGTCGAAGCAAGTAAATGCCATGGAAGGGGTGAATGTGTTAGGGAATCAAAAGAGATCTCGGGGAAATTCTAAACAAAGCCATAATGATCAAACTGACCAAGGGCCAAGTGGGTATAGCGAAGAAGAAGAGGATGATGACCAAGAAGAAGATGTGATGTATGCTAATAACTACCAAAGTCAAGGCAAAAGTCAAAACAACAATCAGAATTTGAGAAACCAAGGCAACAATCAAAGTTGGGGGAACCAAAGACAAAGGAATTAAAAAAAATAACAACAATGCTCGGAATTGGGGGAACAACAATGATTGCCAATAGGGGAACAACAATGACCGATAATGGGGGAACAACAATGATGACAATTGGAATGGAGGTAACAACAACAACAACAACTGGGGTGGAAATGGTAACCGGGGATCGGGCTTTCAAAGGCCCTCGATGTACCAACAACCAAGCAACCCACCTCCGCACCAATCTCAAGGGCAAAGCTCATCGAGCAATGATATGGGAAGAATTGAAAACATGTTCAAGCAAATGATGGAGCAAAATGGAGACTCCGATGCTCAGTTGGAATCCCACAATACCTCCATTAGGAATCTCGAAGTACAAATGGTCCAAATTTATCATGCCTTAAACACACGCCCAAAGGGTGCATTATCGAGTGATACCGTGGTGAACCCTAAGGGTGGGAACAATAACAATACCGGTCACGCCATGGCGGTGACCACGAGATGTGGGAAAGGTGGTGAAGCAAGTACTTCTAGGCAATGGAAGATTGTTGTTAATGATGATGAAATGCCCAATGAAGAGTTACCGGTTAAAGTTAAGAAAGTGGTGGATGATCCAACTACAAGTGAGGTGAGAATTGATATACAAGATGATGGAGAGGATTTAGAAAGGGACGTGAACCCGTCTAGGGAACACGTGATTGATATGCCAGAACGAGTGGTCCCACAAGCCAAGGCACCATTTCCTAGGACACCTCCTCCTTACCCTCAACGGTTGGCCAAACAAAAGCAAGAGACTCAATTCAAGAAGTTTATTGATATGATTAAGGGTCTCTCTATGAATGTCCCTTTGGTTGAAGCCTTGGAACAAATGCCCGAATACGCTAAGTTCATGAAAGACTTAGTCACTAAAACGCGGTCCATGGAATGTGAAACCATCAAGATGACTCACCAAGTGAGTGTTATAGTTCATTCCATTGCACCAAAACTTGAAGATCCGGGAGCTTTTACCATTCCTTGCACAATCGGGAGTGCGGACTTTGCCAAATCCTTGTGCGATCTTGGGGCGAGTATTAACTTGATGCCATACTCAGTTTTTAAAACTTTGGGAATCGGGCAACCTAGGGCGACCTCCATGCGTTTGTAAATGGAGGATAGGTCAATGAAGAGGCCCCTAGGGATAATTGATGATGTGCTAGTTTGGGTGGACAAATTTATATTGCATGCGGATTTTGTCATTCTGGACTGTGAAGATGATTACGAGGTCCCCATTATCTTGGGAAGGCCCTTCCTTGCCACGGGGAAGGCCTTGGTGGATGTAGAAGCTGGGGAGCTCACTTTCCGAGTGGGAAATGAGAAGGTGGTCTTTCATGTGTGTAAATCAATGAAGCAGCCCAACAGTACAGAAGTATGCTCCTTTATGGACCTCGTGACTGAGGTTATAATTGATGATTCAAGTTCATTGATCCATGTTGATGATCCAGTGGAGGTGGCTTTATTGAATCATGAGGAATCCGTGGTGGATGGTGTTCTTGAAAGTACCAATGCCCTTCAAGGCATGGGTTCTTATTCCTATGGTCCCAAAAAGCTATCATTGGACTTGGAGAACCGGAAGACTCAACCAACAAAACCTTCCATTGAAGAGCCCCCGAATTTGGAATTTAAGCCACTACCCTCCCACCTCAGGTATGAATATCATGGTCCATCTCGTACTTTGCATGTTATTCTTTCCTCTTGCCTAACCCAATTGCAGGTAGACTCAACTTTAAATGTGCTAAGGAGGAGGGAAAGCGATAGGATGGACTCTTGCAGATATTCGGGGTATTAGCCCCGCCTTTTGCATGCACAAAATCATATTGGAGGATGGATCAAAGCCCTCTATGGAACATCAAAGGAGACTCAACGAGGAAATGCAAGAGGTGGTGAAGAAGGAGATCATAAAATGGCTCGATGAGGGAGTTGTCTATCCAATTTCGGATAGCGCTTGGACTTCTCCGCTCTAATGCGTTCCGAAAAAGGGTGGAATGATGGTGATCAAAAAGGACAAAAATTAGCTCATTCCCACAAGAACGGTCACCGGATGGCGGGTGTGTATGGACTACCGCAAGCTCAACAAAGTGACCCGCAAAGACCATTTTCCCTTGCCATCCTTTGATCAAATGTTAGATAGGCTTGCGGGTCGGGCTTTCTACTGTTTTCTTGACGGGTATTCTGGTTATAATCAAATTTTGATTGCCCCAGAGGATCAAGAGAAGACCACTTTTACGTGTCCATATGGTACTTTTGCCTTCGCCTGTATGCCATTTTGTCTTTGCAATGCACCCGCCACTTTCCAAAGGTGCATGATGGCGATCTTTACTGACATGGTTGAAGACTTCCTTGAGGTGTTTATTGCTGACTTCAGTGTAGTAGGGGTTTTTTCGAAGAGTGCTTGAGAAATCTTGACAAGGTCCTTGCTCGTTGTGAAGAAACCAACTTGGTGTTGAATTGGGAAAAGTGCCACTTTATTGTGGAAGAAGGTATAGTTTTGGGCCATAAGATCTCGAGGAATGGTATTGAGGTTTATAAAGCAAAAATTGAAGTGATCTCTAAGTTACCACCACCATCTTCGGTTAGAGGAGTCCGGAGTTTCCTTGGTCATGCCGGGTTCTATCGGCGTTTCATTAAGGACTTCTCTAAGGTGGTAAATCCTTTGTGAAAATATCTTGAGAAAGATGCCAAATTCCATTTTGATGAGCATTGCATGCATGCCTTTGCATTGTTGAAGCACAAGGTCACCACAACTCCTATCGTCACGGTGCCGGATTGGAGCTCGCCCTTCGAGCTTATGTGTGACTCTAGTGATGTAGCTATGGGTGCTGTGTTGGGGCAGAGGGTGAACAAGATTTTTCACCCTATCTATTATGCTAGAAAAATGATGAACTCGGCCCAAAGAATTACTCGGTCACAGAGAAGGAGCTTTTGGAAATAGTCTTTGCTATGGAGAAATTTCGTCCTTATTTGATGGGTGACAAGGTCATAGTTCACACTGACCATGCGGCACTCCAGTATCTCATGACCAAAAAGGATTCCAAAGCGAGACTCATGCGTTGGGTATTGTTTCTTCAAGAATTCGACTTGGAGATTGTGGATAGAAAAGGAAGTGAAAACCAAGTGGTCGACCATCTTTCTCGATTGGAGGAGCAAGGTCGACCTTGTGATGGGCTTGAAATCAATGACAGTTTCCCCGATGAGAAACTTATATCGGTGTCAATGCAAGAAATGCCATGGTTTGTCGACATCGCCAACTATCTTGTCACGGGTGTTGTCCCTTGTGAGCTCTCTTCTAACCAAAGGAAGAAGCTTAGGAGGGCTAGCATGGACTTCTATTGGGATGATCCATATTTATTCAAGATTTGCACTGATGGGGTCATCCGGATATGTGTACCGGAATAAGAACAAAAGTCGATTCTTGAGTCTTGCCACTCTTCACTGTATGGTGGTCATCATGGAGGGGCAAGGACTGCTTCAAAGGGGCTGAGCTGTGGTTTCTTTTGGCCTACATTGTACAAAGATGCCGGTGACCTATTCAAAAGATGTGATGAGTGTTAAAGGGCCGGGGGAATTTCAAAGAAAGATGAGATGCCTCTAAATTCTATTCTAGAAGTGGATATTTTTTTATGTTTTGGGTATCGATTTCATGGGCCCATTTGTGAGCTCTTGTGGGAACACATACATTCTAGTGGCGGTGGATTATGTTTCTAAATGGGTTGAAGACGTGGCTTTACCTAACAGTGAGGCCCGGAGTGTTATTGCTTTCCTCAAGAAGAGCATTTTTACAAGGTTTGGCACACCTCGTGCTATCATTAGTGATGGGGAGTCGCATTTCTGCAACAAAGTTTTTGACACCTTGCTTACAAAGTATGGTGTCAATCAAAAAGTCACCACCCCCTACCATCCTCAGGCAAGTGGCCAAGTGGAAGTCTCCAACAGGGAAATAAAGAGTATATTGTCAAAGACGGTCAATGCTAATAGGACCGATTGGTCTAAGAAGTTGGATGACGCTCTATGGGCTTACAGGACCGCTTACAAGACCCCGATCGGTATGTCTCCATACCGGTTGGTGTTTGGGAAAGCTTTCCATCTTCCGGTTCAGTTATAGCACAAGGCTATGTGGGCCTTGAAAAAGTTGAATCTTGAATGGGATGTGGCGGCCAATCTTCGTGTGGAGCAACTTAATGAACTAGATGAATTTAGATTCCATGCCTACTCCAGTTCATCCTTGTACAAGGACAAAATGAAGTACCTTCATGACAAGTATGCTCGGGGCAAGGAGTTCAAAGTTGGTGACTTGGTTCTCTTGTTCAATTCTCGGTTACGTCTATTTCCGGGAAAGCTTAAGTCAAAGTGGAACGGACCTTTTGAAGTGGTGTTTGTGACTCTATTTGGTGCTCTTGATGTCAAGAACAAAAGTGGAGAGCTTTTTAGAGTTAATGGGCATAGGGTAAAGCACTACCTTGGCAAGATTGATGACAGCCACGTGGTGGCACTTCTCCATCTTACATGAACTTGGTAACATGTGTCGTGCCGCGACGTTAAATCAGGCGCTTCTTGGGAGGCAACCCATGTGTCTTTATTTTTTGCTTTTCTTTGATTTTCTTGTTAATGTAGGACTCATTTTTTCACTAACTGGTTTTGGGATGTTCTAGGATTATTTTGGCATAGGAAATAATCTAAGTGTGGAAAAAGCAACTCTCTGAAGTTGGCTCCGCGGCCGCGGTCCCTTTTTCGTGGTCCGCGGAGCCCTCTCACACATAACAAGCTCTCTGAAGTTTGCTCCGCGGCCGCGGTCCGCGGAGCCTTAGCAGCAAAACCTGTATCTCTGAAGTTGCCTTCGCGGACCGCAATCGATACTTCATGGTCCGCGGTGACCACTTTCCTTCCAGCTCATGAACATCGCATGAGCTGGAACAAGCCAAGTCTCGCACTTGACTTCAACCTGCTCCAACACTCGGCCAAAATTCCAGCAACTTTGGACTTAGTTTATTTTTAGGCAGCTTCAACGTAGTAAGTAAGACACCCATTTTAGGCACACAAAATTAAGTAAAGGCACCGGAATTTAAGTAGAACACAAGGCACAATATACAGGAAAAATCTTTCCCAACTTTGTATTCAACTCAAGTATACAAAGAAACTCCAAAACTCGGTACAATCGTGTACAATGAAGATCACTCTTGATCCTCACAATTTCTCTCAAGACTACTCTTAGCCTTAGGTGTTTTCACTTTTGAAAACAAGACTTAGGACTCCTTCCTAACTCAATGTGCACTCAACACACATTTTTCTCCTCTCCAAGGTTCCTCTCAAAGTGTAAGAAAGGCTGCCCATTTATAACATCATGGGACAGTCCACTTTCCCCACATTTAGGCTTATACACTTTCCCACTAGCCCACTACTCTAGCCTAGTGTAGATGACAACTCCCCAACTACTAGGATTATATAGATCATGCTGAAAGATAGTGAGATCATGGCCCCAAAAACGTGCAAGGTTGTTGCCTCCTTTTCAACAACTTCCCAACTGCTGTCCATGTGCACAGCATGTGCCGGTAGCCGCCGTTGACTTGGTCCATTCGGGCTTGCTGCCCAATTTTCGTGCCTTGGCCTTGGCCAAGATTCAATGCCATTGTATCCAGCTGCATTGTAGCCACAATTGGCCATGCCATTGCCCACGAACTTGGCCCTCTTTTCCGCAACTTGATGCCATACCAAAAGTGGACCCCAGTCCCCTCTATAAATTGACCTTTAGGGTTTCATTTCACACTTTACGCACTTTCACTCCTCAGAGCATATATTTTCACTGTGTCTCAAGCTTAGCACTTTCAAGTTGCATTTTCATTCATCTACTCTTCATTCCAACATCTAGTAAGTGTAATCATGATCCATTAACTTCTTAATTTTCTTGATTAGTTGGTAGATTTTCTTCTATTTTTCACCAGTTTTCTTGTCTAGGACTGTAACCATGTTAGAGTTTGTTCATATTGCTCATTTTAGACCCTTTGTATCTAATTTCACTAATTGAACACGTAGGGTTTTAACAAAATGGGCATTTGAACTTGAAAATGATAGGAAATTTGAAATCTAGCTTTTAAATTGAACACAGTCCGGGGTCACTTCTTCGCGGACCGCGGTGGTTGAATTATAAAATCCATCGATGACTGCGGACCACGGTCAATTTTTCGTGGTCCGCGGTCCTTAAACTTCAGAGGATGGGTTCTCTGAATCCCACCCCATCGCGGCCGCGGTTGACTTTTCGCGGTCCACGTTGCCTGAGTGCGGACCGCGGTCGCCTTTTTACAGTCCGCGGTGCCTAAATTCAGAGAGGTCAATTGGTCATAAGCCCTTCATTGCGGACCGCGATCGCTTTTATGCGGTCTGCGGTCCCCCTTCTGCAGATCATTTATGCCTTCTGAGATTCAACTGTGCAATTATGTTCTAGCCACTCTTTGTGTACTAACAATGTTTACATGTTTTGAAATTACAGAGAATGGTTCAATCACGAAGTGGTGGCCGTAATCCTGGTGGAAGGGGAGAGTCATCCCAAGGGAAAGGCCAAGGGACAATCAAACTGGCCCCTAAAGTCCGGCAGACCATAAAAGAGACAAGAAAGGCAATTAGGGCAATGGATAGAGCTACTTCCCAATCGGGAAGTGAATATGTACCCTCCGAGGGAGAATCTTCATAATCTATACCTGAGCACTACCCAGACTTCCCGGAGAGGTTCAGTCTGACCAATGAGCCATCTGTCTCTCCCCCTGCCCCAGCACCAGCCAACTTTGAGTCGTCTGAAGGCTTAGCAGTAGGGAGTGGCCACACAGACTCCACCTCACCCACAACTTCTCTGTCAGGTGAACATTCCGGAGATGAAGCAGCTGTAAATGAACCCCAAACAGGGGGTGAACCCCAAATTAGGGGAGTGGAGAGAACAAGGAACCCGGTGGTGTGGCAAGATAGATTTGTCAGTGAGGCAGATTTTCACCTATTCCGGGAATGGTGGCCGAAGAGAACACTGATAGTGGAGCGCAAGTTCACCACCAAAGATCTGTTGCCACACAAACCAAATATGAAGAGGCAATTCACGGAGAGAAAGGGGTGGGACTACTTTTCTTGCTACCTGTCGGATGCAAATGAACACCTGGTAAAGGAGTTTTACACAAATTTGTCTTTTTTGAAGAAGGACTCCGAAGCTACCATGGTGAGGAATCTCATGATACCGTTTGATGGGGCTGCTTTGAATGATTATTTAGATATGGATGAGGTAGATGACACACAGTACCGGGAGAAGTTGGAGGCGGGTGATAAGGCCCGTCATTGGCTAGCTGAGCACTTGGACATTCTTGGTGAGACCCCTGACTTGTTGCAAGCAAGGAGGACTATTTTCAGAAGAACATTGAATTTTGAGGCTAAGGGATGGGAGACGTTCGTGTGCAACATGCTTGACCCCTCCTTCCATGAACACACCATTCCTCTACGGTGGGATGTATTGATTGCTGCTATTATGGCAGGGTTCCTGATTAATGTCGGGAATATTATGTCCACTGTCATCAACAGGGTGGTAAATGAAGGTGATCGAGCTTACCCTTTTCCCAACTTCCTGACTATGTATTTTGAGGATCAACATGTGGAAAATAGAGGTTTTGATGTGAATGTGAAGACAAAATCCTCTTTCTCTTGGTATGATTTGCAAAGTGATGACAACCCGAAGAGCAAAAAGTTCTAGGGTAAGTCCATTGCTTCCACTGGCCAGTCTGAAGAGCCAGTGGTTGTAGTGGAGTCTTCTCAGCCTGAGCCAACAATCCCAGAGAGTGCTTTAGGTCCCTCCACTTCTGTTGACCCAGCCATTCCTTCATCCCGGGTATATCCTCTGACTGCCCACAGACTCAGCTAGACACTGACCAGTATAAACAACTGGATGCAGGCAGCTACCTCTAAGTTGTCTGTGATTTATACGTCTGTGGCAGCCCAGGCCACTCCTCCCCCACCACAGGTACCCCTAAGGACTCCCTCAAGGAACTTCTGGCCAACCAAAAGAAAATCCTTGAGAACCAGAAATTGATTCTGGAAGTTGATGGTGCACACGGGCAAGCTTTAAAGGATTTTACAAAGGAGACTAAGAGGCTCAAGAAGACCCGGGCTTCAAAGGTGTCAGTGAAGGAGCTGAGAAAGGAGGTGGAAAAGCTTAAGGCAGATCAACTACCATCAGACCTGTTGTTCCAGGACCCTGCTGCCCAGCCAGAGCAGGAGCCAGAGCCCGAGAGGCCAGCAAAGCGGAGGAGGGTGTTGCCCCGTACAGAGGGCATTCAGTTAGAGTTGGCAGACCCACCAGTGCAGGCTCAGGCTATAGAGCAGCCCCAGTCCCAGGTCCAGCAGGAGGCATAAAGCAGTGAGGGCCAGTCCCAGATTCCACCACAGCCCATAGACATCACACAGGCAGACCTCACACAGGCACTGGATCCCGCACAAGTAGAGGGCCAATAGGGAGTTTTTCTTTACTCTCTCTCTCCTAACATTTTTGAGCTGTTTTGCTAGATAGCATTGTGGACAATGCTAGTTTTTAGTTGGGGGAGTGGCCCTACTTTGATATTTGATTATGATGGTGATTTTATAATTCAGACAACATTTTTCTTTCTATTATGCTTTATTTTCATTTTTGGTATGTAAATAACTTTACTATTTCAGTACTTTATTATTTTTCACTTTTGGTATGTATATAAAGTTACTTTACATTGTATATTTCATACCCTTATGTATATTCGACTAAATATCCTCATGTACATATTCATTCTATCATACGTATTTTACTTTTCGCATTTTTCCATTTTATAGCTTCTTATTTTTCTTTCCTAGCTTCTTGTTTTGAATTTTTCGCGTGCAATAAGCCTTTGGTTTTCTTAACGCCACGGTTCTTTCCAAAGGTGGAATTTTTGTACACCGGGTGGCTCTTACCGAGGATGGATGGTGTGACGACCTTCTTATGGGTTTGAGTCTATTTTTCTTTTTGTTTCTTTTTAATAGTTAGTAAATAAAGGTGCCTCAAGAAAAGCTTCACTTGGGCCTAACACATTTGCCTTTGATCCCATGGTAAAAAACAAATCGTTGTGTTTAGGATGGTGAAAGTTGTGATCTTGAGAATCTTGTGTTGGCTGATAATCATCAAGTGGTTTTTTCGGGACCATTGTGTTGCTCAAAGCATGAATAAGGTCATTGTGGGCCCCCGACTCTGTTTCTTTATCAATCCCATAGCTTGAGTGGTGAGACTTTGAATTGCAAGTCCAAGTCCCGTGCCATTAGTCTAGAACTTGCCTTGAATGTTTGTCTAGGCTAAATGCTAAGTGTAGTTTGACTTGAGAAGTTATTATAGGCTCTCCTTGATCCGAATAGTGAATTGAACATTTCCATGGCCTACCAAAGATAATTTCCCTAGTCAACCCTTTTGAGCCTTAGACCTTTTTCTTGAACCATGTTACAAGCCTTTACCCATTTTGACCCTCTCTTGGCACCCGATCTTTCCTTAGCACTAGGCAAAAAACATAAGTTTGGGGGGAGAGACGAGGGATGTAATAAAGTAAAAAAGAAGGCACAAAAAAAGAAAAGGAAATGCAATGAAAAATAAAGGAAAGAAACATCAAAAAAGCCAAAAAGAATGAACAGCTAGAAAATAAAATAAAATAGAGGGAATCAATGAAAGAAATGTGATCAAAGGTGTGGAATGCTCAGAAGGGAGAAAAGTGATTTGAATGAACAAAAAGGTGTGACAGTATGTCTCTCCAACCCTTGAAAAAGAGTTAAATGACTCAACGAGTCAAGAAAATGTGAAAGGAAGTGCTTAAGGAAAGATAGAACTCACTCTGACCAAATACTTCCTACCCTTGACCAAAAGCCTTCATTATGTGCCCACAAAAGCCCTATGTGATCTCGAGTTGAATGAAACTTACATTAGTGGTGACTTACATAAGGAGCAAGCCTATGATACTTTGAGTCGGACATGAGTCTTTTCTTTCAGAGAGATGAGTGAACTCCCATTTTCCTCGTTCTGAGCGTTACAATTCTAAAAGTGAGGTGCTTAGGGAGAGTTGAGGAGTATGAGTTTGGGTTCCACAATGGCCAAAGTGGTAGTAAGAGTTTCGTTGATGAGTTGTGTCAACTCTTGATACTCTCGTGTCGCACTTAAATCCATGGTTTTAAAAGGGTCAAATGTTGTTAATGATTCATTTGCATTGAGGGCAATTGTTAGTCCCAATTGATGCTAGTAGAGGTTACCTTAGGAAATCCGAAGTTTCTTGGAATTACTCAAAGGGGTGGGGCTTATTATGTTTGCTTGAGGACAAGCAAAAGCTTAAGTTTGGGGGAGTTGATAACTAGGATTTTTACCTTGTTTTCCGCCTTTTCTTGCTTAAGTTTTGATTATAATTGTACACAAAATAGCCCCAAAAGCTTACGTGTTGTGCTTGTTGCGGGATTGAGCAAAAAATGATGACAAACAGTCAGAAATCTGCTCAAAAAGGAGTGAGTCTTGCACAAGTACCAAGAACATCAAAAAGGCCTACCTCAAGTGTCCACCGCGGCCGTGGTCCAAGCTTCGCGGTCCGCAGTGGTAAAGTACAGAAACTCAGTTCAAAGGCCAAGTGACCACCGCGGCGGCGGTCCAATCTTCGCGGACCGCGGTGGTGAGATTCAGAGAAGGGATTTCAAGTAAAATGCCACCGCGGCCACGGTCCAATCTTCGCGGACCGCGGTGGCAAGATTCAGAGGACCTCATTTTTAAGCTAAAGGCACCGCGGCCGCGATCCATCTCCCGCGGTCTGCGGTCGAGGATTTTTCAGAGACTCAGCAGCTGGGCCAAAGCCATCCACCGCGGACCGTGGTCGCTTTTACGCGGTCCGCGGTAACCCCGCAGGGGTATTTTTGTCTGGAATTTCGGCTGAGTATAAATAGCTTCTTTTGTAATTTTTTAAGGTTAAGCTTTGTCTCAGCGATAGTAGCAGCTCGTGAATAGTGTTCCTTTACTTCTTTTTGCAATTTGCTTGAAATTTTAAATTGAATCATTGTGGTTTATGTTATAAATCATTAATATGGGTTTTACTTCATTTCTTTCATTGAATTTATCTTTGATTATGAGTAGCTAAACCCATTAGCTAGGGTTGTGGCTCAACCCTAGTGTTGGTATTTAATGGGTTTCTAAAATTAGGGCTTGGATGTTTATGGATGTTTGTTATTTGGACTAATTCAGGGTTTTCTTGCTATAATTAGTGGTTGCAAACACTATTTGACCTTCAATTGGCTTGGGTCCTTCTTGAGAAAGAGGACTTGAGTCTAGAAAATTAGTCCAGCAAGGAATTGGGACAAAATCAAGAGATTGGTAGTCTCAATCAATGGGTTGAATCCAGAGTTGGTAAAACCCTACTTGAGTCCTAATTAATGGGTTAAACCTCGAGAGAGTAATACCCTACTTGAACCTAAATTGATTGCTTATTTGGACACCCAATTGGCCTCGAGAGAGGTAATTAGGGCAAAGCCTTTCAAAATACCGAGAGATATAGAGTGGGAAATTTCGTGCATTGGTTATATCATTACCCCTTCATTAACATCCTTGCCTTAGAAATTGGAATCCGCTAAATACTCGCATAGGTGATAGTCATAACCCTAGTGACTTTATCCTTATAGAAAACAACTTCAAAAACAAATTAATAGTTAAATTGCTTTCAACATAGTATAAATCATACTTGTAGTTTGAAAACCAACAAAATATGAGAAGTGTAATTAGAAAGACAAGACACCACTAGATCATATAGACACTCACTCCAAAGATTAACTCCCTGAGGATTCGATCCCGACCTATCGGGTAAAAGCTGCACCAACCCTCGTCTTCCTACTCATATAGTAGTGAGGGTGAGAGCCGAACAGTACCTCTTTGTAGTCTCAACAGTAAATATGCAGGGGGATCTCCTGGGATACCATCCCGTAGTCCCAAAAGTAAATATGTAGGGGGATCTCCCAAGATACCATCCCGTAGTCATAAAGTAAATACACATCGCAATTCAATGAAGAAATTAAGGCACGTAGTCATGTTATTCTAAGCTCACAGTACAACTACGCATGCTAGTATATTCAATTAAGGTGAAAACAAGGAATTACTTAGAAAAAAAATTAGGTTTTCCAACAAATATCCCGTGTACGCACTCGTCACCTGGCGTACACGACGCTTAAATAGCAATATCAGTACCCAATCCTAAGGGGATTTCCCCCACATATGGTTAGGCAAACCACTTACCTCGAACCAAGCTCAATAAATTGATAAGAATGCTCTTTCTACGAATATCCGGCTCTGAATTGCCCAAATCTAGCCAAAATAAATTACATACCATAAATATAGCTATAAGAGACTAATCTAGTCAATGAAATCTAAGCTAAATCAAGAATTAAGGAAATCGTCCAAAAAGCCTCTTGGGCCCACGTCTCGGAACCGGGTAAAAGTCACAAACTACGAACACCCATTCACTCACGGGTCTAACCATAGACGATTTACTCAAATCCGACCTCAAACCGCCTTCCAAAACTCAAAATTATAGCCTATGTTTCTATCATTTTCCCTTGAATTTCCAACTCAAATTCTTAATTAGAAGATGTAAGTAGCAATAGATTCATGAAATATAGCCCAATCCGAGTTCGAATCACATACCCCAACAATTTTCTCGAAGAAACCTCGAAAACTTTCCTCACACCGAGCTCTCAAAGTCCCAAAATCGAAATGGGACAACCCTCGAATTTCCGTTTTTCTACCATATAAACGTGCTTCTGCGAGCCTTCAACCGCACCTGGGGAAATTCCATCACATATGCGAAGATGATTTAAATAGCTGGGACCGCATCTGCGAGCATTGGGCCAGACCTGCGAGCCCGCTCCTATGGTTTGAATTCCGCATATGCGACCCCTGCCCAGGGCGCCCATACCGCTCATGCGACTATGGCTCCGCATCTGCGGTTGCGCAAATGCGGCTCCCTTCTCGCACATGCGCTCACAGAGCTTCTTGACCAAAAGTGCACTTGCACCCTTCACTCCGCACGTGCGAGTCCGCACCTGTGGTCTCCCCTCCGCAGGTGTGAAATACCATAATCCAGAAATCCTCAGCTAGTGCCTAAGTCAGTAAATTCATCCGCTAAGCATCCGAAATACACATGAGGCCCCCGGGGCCTCAACCAACCATACCAACCAGTCTTAAAACACCATATGAAGTTAGTCGAGCCCTCGAATCACACCAAACAATGCAAAAAAACACAATTCACCCTCCAATTCAAACTTGATGAACTTGAAACTTCTAATTTCTACAACTAATACTGATACCTACCAAACCACATCCGATTGACCCCAAATTTTGCACACAAGTTATATTCAACCTTACAGACCTACCCTAACTTCCGAAATCGGAATCTGACTCCGACATCAAAAAGTCCACTACCGGTCAAAATCTCCAAACTTTGGCTTTCGCCATTTCAAGCCTAAATGAGCTACCGACCTACAATACACAATCCGGACATGACTCTAAGTCCAAAATCACCCGATGAAGTAAACAGAACCGACGAAACATGACTACGGAGTCTTGTTTACACAGTTCCGACTACGGTCAAAATCCTAAGACTTAAGCTTCCATTTAGGGACTAAGTGTCCCAAAACACTCTGAAACCACAACCAACACCTCCCAGCAAGACACAAAAGTAGAAAAGACACGGGGAAAGCACTAGACAGGATCGGGGCTATAACTCTCAAAACGACCAGTCGGGTCGTTACACATGAAATACTTGATGCACACTCGACATACTAGGCGGCAAGGGAAGCTTGTAAGCCACCTCTTCAATCCTATGAAGAACCTCAAACGGCCCAATATATGGAGGGCTTAACTTTCCCTTCTTCCCGAACCTCAAACACCCTTCATGGGAGAAACCTTGAGCAGTACATTATCCCCAACCATGTAGGCAACATCACAAACCTTCCTATCGGCGTAACTATTCTGTCTAGACTGCGGAGTGCGAAGATGATCCTGAATTAATTTAACCTTGTCCAAAGCATCCTAAATCAAGTCAGTACCCTATAGCCTTGCCTCACGTGACTCAAACCATCCAACCAAAGACAAACATCATCTCCCATACAAAGCCTCATACGGAGCCATCTGCATGCTCCATTGGTTGATGTTTGTAGGCAAACTTTGCGAGCGGCAGAAATTGATCCCATGAACCCCCAAAATCTATGAAACAAGCGTGTAGCATATCCTTCAATTTCTAAATAATATGCTCGGACTGCCCGTCCGACTGAGGGTTAATTGATGTACTCAACTTAACCTGTGTGCCCAACTCTCGTTGTATGACTCTTCATAATTGCGATGTAAATTGCGTGCCCCAATCTGAAATGATTGACACTGGCACACCGTGAAGGAGAACAATCTCACAGATGTAAATCTCAGCTAACCGCTGCAAATAATAAGTAGTCCCAACTAGAATGAAGTGCACAGACTTGATCAACCGATCCACAATCACCGAAATAGCATCAAACTTCCTCGAAGTTTGTTGGAGTCCAACTACAAAATCCATCGTGATACACTCCCATTCCACTCCGGAATCTCAAGGCTCTAAAATAATTCGCCTGGTCTCTGATGCTCATTTTTCACCGACAGACAGTTAAGGCATTGAGCTACAAACCCCATTATATCTTTCTTCATCCTCCTCCACCAATAGTGCTGCCTCAAGTCCTGGTACATCTTCGTAGCACCGAGATAAATGGAATACCGCGAACTATGGGCCTCCTCAAGAGTCAACTCACGTAGCCCATCAACATTAGTCACAAAAATCTGACCATATATCCTCTACACCTCATCATCCCAATAGTAACATCCTTGGCATCACTGTGGTGAACCGTGTACTTAAGGACAAGCAAATGGGGATCATCATATTGGCGCTCTCTGATGCGATCATATAAGGAAGACCGATAAACCACGCAAGCTAGAACCCAATTGTCTCTGAAACATCTAATCTCACGAGTTGATTGGCCAAGGCCTGAACATCAACTGCAAACGGTCTATCACCAAACGAAATGAATGCAAGGCTACCAATACTCACCTCTTATTCTACTCAAGGCATCGGTCACCACATTGGCATTCCCGGAATGATACAGAATGGTGATATCATAGTACTTCAGCCACTCCAATCATCTCCGCTACCTCAAATTTAGATCCTTTTGTTTGAATAAGTGCTTGAGACCCCGATGATCCGTAAATACCTCACAAGACACACTGTAGAGATAATGCCTCCAAATCTTCAATGCATGAACGATGGCAACCAACTCCAAATCATGGACTGGGTGGTTCATCTCATGAGGCTTCAACTGACGTGAAGCATAAGCAATCACTCTACCATCCTACATCAAGAAGCACCCAATACCGATCCGAGAAGCATCACAATACATTGTGTAAGAGCTAGAAGCTTAAGGCAAAACTAGAACTGGAGTTGTGATCATGGTAGTCTTGAGCTTCTGAAATCTCTCCTCACACTCATCCGACCACCTGAAATAAGCACCCTTCTACGTCAATTTGGTCAAAGGCGATGCAATAGACGAGAAACCCTCCATGAAGTGACGATAATAACCGGCCAAGCCGAGAAAGCTCCGAATCTCTATAGCTAAGGACGGTCTAGGCCAACTATGAACCGCTCCTATCTTCATTGGATCCACCTTAATCCTCACTGAACACCACGTGCCCCAAGAAAACCATTGATCTAAGAGAAAACTCACACTTGGAGAAATTGGCAAAAAGCTTCTCCTCTCTCAGTCGATGTAGTACAATCCTCAAGTGTTGGGCATGCTCCTTTTGGATACATGAGTACACCAGGATATCATCATTGAACACTATGACAAACGAGTCGAGATAAGGTTGAAATACACTATTCATCATATGCATGAATGTTGCTGGGGCGTTGGTCATCCCAAAAGACATCACAAGGAACTCATAGTGACCATAACGGGTCCTGAATGCCGTCTTTAGAATATCCGTGTCACACCCCAAAATCGAGGAGCACGATCGGCGCTCAACCGAGTAAACCCTGTCGAGCAAGCCTGTTAGATTTCCTTCTACCCAAACTTATCCATTAATAAAGTGGAGATGTACTCCATTAATCAAACATTGAAAGGATTTCACTAAGAATTCCCATTTCATTCCCAATAGCAACTTCATTTATAATTTCAAAATTATTACAAGTTTATAAATATAGTGAAAACATGTTTGCCAATTACCAACCTTCTAGTTCAACTCCCAACATAGAATACCACCCAAAACCTATCTACGGAGCCTCTAAGTACAACAAAAGTGAAGAATAGAAGTGTCAGCGATAAGGCCCCGGCTATACCTCATAGTAAAAAATACAACGTAAGATGACTGACATAAAGCCCAGAATAGAATAGGGCTCACCAAAACCTGCTGAATAGAGAGTGACTACCAATGAGGACCAAAGATGCCCGCTGATGAACCACCTTCTTCTATTGAAGATGCAGCGCCCCGACAAAATGGATGTTAGTTCATATTGAATAGTACTAGTATGTAAAGATAATTTGTCCTCTTTAAAAAGAGAATGCCAATGTAAGAAAGGGAAAACCCATGGAAACAACAATCAACAATCAATGATATCCAAATGCCAAGTTAAAACATAATAATTTCCAAGTACGAAGATAGTATTATTTTTGGTTGGGAGATCCCTTGTAACAACCTTTACGCAAAGAGGCCCCGCCTCCTCACCCCAATGTGTGAGGTTGAAGGTGTTATTTCAATATCACAATCCCTACAAAAAGCAACTCTGCCGCCCCACCCTAATGTATGCGGGTGGAGATGTAATTTCAATACCACAATCCCTACACAAAGCGGCCCTGCCGCCTCACCCCAATGTATATGGGTGGAGGTATAATTTCAATACCACAATCCCTACACAAAGCGCCCCTGCCGACTCACCCCAATGTATGCGGATGGAGGTGTATTCACAATCACAATCTCTACACAAAGCGGCCTTGCCGCCTCACCTTAATGTAAGTGGGTGGAGGTGTATTCTGAGGTTAGGTTATGTCAAACTACCCTTTCTCGACTACTAACGATACTCCCAAATTAAAAATAATTCATACATGGGAAACGGAAATATAATTGCATTTACCGCATAATATTTCACACCATTTATAGCCTTATTCGTACTTTCAGCCACTTACAACATCATTATTTCATTGGCTATATTGGCCATGCATATAATTCATCATTCATGGCACGATGGCCGAATTTCATATTCCACACTTTCATTTCTTTCCTTTCATGGATAATAATCAACAATATCAACAAATAGAATATTCCAAAAATAACAACTTTAGGTTCATTGGTAATGGAGACTTCACACACAATGGATTCTTTCCACGATATAGAGTAAAATGATTGGTGATCAAAGCACAAGTTAAACTTATAAACGAGTAACACACCATTTCAACTCATGATTATGTAAGAGATCAAAAACCATTGGAAATACCTACCAAGCATAGCATTAGTTAGAACAACCACATTTGGACATGGCTTCAGTACATAAGCTTTTAGACAATTCTATTTTCGGAGTCAATTTGGAGTAGTCGAATCAAGGCTCGTTTCATAACGTCCGTCATATCATTTCATTATTGGCACCATTGGCCACAAGTATAACTTTCATTTTTGACACGTGACCACACTTTATACCTCCAACTCACTTCTTTCACTTTCAATCATCTTTATAGATTATCAACAATATGAGCATTCGAAATCAATACTTTAGGTCACATATGAGCAATAGGAGTTTTAGATGCATTAAGTATTCATTCCAAGTAAAGCATAATGTGATAGGAACATTCAGAATATATTTTGCATACATAATTCTTGACACTTACTTACTCGCGACAATCAGATTTATTTGGAACAACTTGGAAATTGGGAATAAGGAACTTGAGTCAACACTACTTGAAACTTACGGGAACATCATGAAATTTATCTCTAAAAGAGTAGTTTAGCCAACATACCTCGCTTTGAGCTTTCCATTAATTACTACAATATTTCAGAAATTCCAGCAATCCCAATCTATTTTGAGACATAACAAAATTGAACACAAATTAGGAAGACATTCATGGTTTCAGCTCATTTGAGCATTTTATCAAACACTAGGTGTGCAAACTTAACTACAAGGTTCTTCTACAAGATTTCCTTCACTCCACAACCCAATCCTCTCTTATTTGAGCTCAACAATCTTCCCACAAACCATATTAGTACAAGCATGTATAAATAATACTCTTACACCCAAGAATCATACTCCATATCACCCGTCTTTTACCCCAGACTCGAAATTAAAGACTAGGGTATGGAACATTACCTCTTAGATGAAGATCTTGTGATTGGCTTCCTTGATTCTTGAAGATTGGTGAAATATTGGATGATTAGAATGTTAGGTTTCCTCCTTCTCTCTCTAAAATTCTCTTACCTCTCTCTAAAATCCTCAAAAAATGGCCCCAAAAACAAATCCCAAAGGCTATTTATCAAAATGGGGCCGGGTTATGAAAATAGGAAAATTAACCCTCCCAGGTTAGGTTGCGGTCACATAATGGACCGGAGAATGGGTATGCGGTCCGCATAATTGATGGAAAATTTGGTGCCCAGAACTGGGCTATATTGGTCAATTCTACGACCATTCTGCAGTCCGCAGAATTGGCCGTAGAATCACATTCAACCAGACTTTGGTAATTTGGTCATAACTTCTTGTAGGAGTGTCCAAATGACGAACAGTTTGAAGCTTAGAAACTAGACTCGAAGATATTTCATTTGATATGTCATCCATCACATAACTTCTTATGTATATGTAGATATGTTCTTCCAAAGTTTGGTCTTGTAGCGTACCCATTTGGAACTTTTAGTCTATCATGTAATTTACAACTTGACTTGGACTTAGGGCTCTCCTTAGACCCCACATAACTCATAATATGCCTTCTACACTTATTATAATATCCAATTGATATCCATTATATTAATAGTAGTCGTCTACACATAAAATAATATAATAAGCACACATCAACTTCCTTACTAACGCTTAAGTACTTCAAAAATTTTCGGGATGTTACAATCAGATTCCTGAATCTTCAACTAGTGATATTCAGACCTCAAATTAGTCTTAGAGAACACCCTCGCTCCTTGTAGCTGGTCAAATATATCATCAATACGCGGCAAATGCTTGTTCTGGATTGTAACTTTGTTCAATTGCCTATAGTTGATGCACATATGCATAGTACCATCCTTCTTCTTCACAAGAAGAACCGATGCACCCCAAGGCGACACGCTAGCCTAATAAACCTTTTATCAAGAAGTTCCTGAAGATACTCTTTCAATTCCTTCAACTCAGTTGGTGCCATACGATATGGAGGAATAGAAATGGGTTGAGTGCCCAACGGCCGACATCAAGTCAACACCAAAGTCAATATCCCTATCGGGTGGCATGCCCGAAACATTGCATGAAATACATCTGAAAAGTCTCGCACCATCCGGATAGAATCAATAGTAGGGGTATCATCACTAACATCCCTCAATAAGGCCAAATAAGATAGACACCCCTTCCCAACCATCTGTTGGGCCTTCAAATACGAAATCACCTTGCTAGGAACATAATCTAGAGAACCTCTCCACTCGATCCTTGGAAACCCTGGAATCGCCAATGTGACAGTCTTAGTGTGACAATCCATAATAGCATGACATGGAGACAACCAATTCATAGGCCTCCTACCATCTGAAGCATGACATGGAGACAACCAACAAACTCCTCCCTACGGGTCTCTGGTACAAGCTTCTCCAAGAAGAGAACGGAGAACTCATGCCATATAAGTGATGTTGCACCGACTGGTCTGCGCCTCTCATAGGCCTCCCACCATCTGAAAGGAATCCGCATTATACTGAAAAGTAGTGAACAAGACCCCACTAGTCTCCAGTATACCCGTTGTGCAAAGAATCCACTGGCACCTATCTAAAAGTCCTGGGCTTCCTCCAACTCAACCCATTGAATGATGGAGGGTGGAGCCTTCCAAACCTCTCTAGTCTCTTATGCTCATCATCAGTCGTAACAGGACCCACTTGGGCCTGTGTAATTGTGACCAGCTGGGCTAGTAGTACCCCCGTTGTCTGAAGTCCCTGCATCACCTGCTTTGGAGTACGGGTAGCGGGAGTCTGAGTACCTCCTCCGGCCTGAGAAGTGGTTGGCGCGGTATGAACAAAAACAGTCTGAGCAAGGCTAGTGCACACCGTCAGAATCTGAGTCACCGCCTTCTGAAGGCCTGGAATCACAATGGGCACAACCGGTGCCTGAGCTGGCCCCATTGGCTCAAGCACATCTGGAACCTGCTCGTGAGGTGGAGCAACTAGTTGATTTGCAGGTGCTGCTCTAGCTAGTGTACGAGCTGCACATCTGCCCTCTACTGCCACCCTGGCCTCTCGTAGCCCTAACCAGCGGTACTAGTGGTTGTCGGTCCAGTCGGGTAGCACATGTCCTCACCATATGTGAGAGAATAGTATAACAAAAGTTTAGTTCCCGGAATCAACAAATCCACACGACAAGAATACATGAATGTGAAGTTTCCTAAGGGTTCGAAAAATAAGTACAAACGTCTCTTTACCGATCCGCAAGACTCTATTAAACCTGCTCATGACTCGTGAGACCTATGTAACCTAGGCCCTTATACAAACTTGTCACGACCCAAAATCCAACCTGTCGTGATGGCACCTATCATGGTACTAGGCAAGCCAACTACTTAGACATTTCCAAATAAACCAGGGCAGATCCAGCCCTAAATGTAAATAACACTAGCATTGCGCCCACCGTGGATGTTCAGACTCTGGAGGGGTCGATCCAGCCCAAGCGTTATAATAAGCCAAATTCTAGCATGAATCAATAAAGCATGTTGCCGCATGCAGCCCGATCCCATGAGTATCACTCACAATAGAACCTCAATCTAACTCAGTCACTAATCTCCCCAGTCTCTTGTGCTCACTAGGATCATGATATCAATCCAAGTAATGATCATATAATGTATCAAATAAAAGACAGCAGAGACTGAGACATATTATGCAAATAATAGTTGTGACTGAGTACAATTTGACAAATTAAGCAAATGATTCAACATGTAACACAACCTATATGGGTCCCAACCAAAATACCCAATGAAGCTAATGGAACCATCAAAACTCTATTTTGGAGTCATTTACACATAAATCAACATCCGGTCAACTTTGTCAACTTAAGCTTCCAACCTTGAGACTAAGTGTCTCAACTCATTTCGAAATACCTACGGAATAGAACAAACTACCCCTGAAAGTCACATAACAATAATTAAGCATGGAACAAACAGTAAATGGGAGGACAAGGCTACAACTCTCAAAACGGTCGATCGGGTCGTTACACTTGGGGAATAGGTCACAAGTTGGGATGTATCACAAGTAACCCTCTTTGTCTCACATATGGGTGATAGGGTGTTTATGTTATACTTCAACATTACTGATTTGGTTCAAAGAATTTCAACACCAAGGTTCATTTTTAATGAGACCTAAGTCTCGCATGAAGAATTCTTGTTGCAGCTTTGTGATGAGAGCTTGATGCCTACGAAGGACAAATTTAGTCTTGGAGTCATCATGTCTGTTATGTTTGGTTATGCTGTGTTTTAGAAGGGCTATAAGTTGTTTGATCTAGATAGGAAAGTTGTAATCATTAGTAGGGATGTGGTATTTCATGAGTCTATATTTTCTTTCGAACTCTCAAATGTTATCAGTCCATCTTCGCCTAGGGTGCCAATTGATAACGAAGTTTCTATTCTCGAGCCTGCTTTGGTTAGTCCTACAACTGATGAATTATTATTACCAGTACCATCAACATACTAGTTCACCAGTTGCGGAATCTTATGCAACGTTCCTCTCCACCTGAAATTACCTTAAGAAGGTTCAGCAGTCCTTCAAATCCTCCTATCTAGTTGAAAGACTATGTTGTTCCAACTCATAAACCTGCAGCCTTGACATATTTATATCCCATTTCAGATGTGCGGAACTATGATCAGCTCTCAGCCAAGTACAAGAGTTTTCTTACAAGATTCTCAGTCGGAAAAGAACCTCAAACATATGCTCAAGAATCTAAAGATCTAATATGGATTGATGTAATGCAGAAAGCATTTGAAGATAATTACATTTTGGAGATTATCCCACCGCCAGAGGGAAAAAGCGTATTTGGTTGTACGTGCATTTACAAAATTAAGTACAAGGCCACATGTGAAGTGTAAAGATTCAAGACAAGACTTGTAGCCAAAAGATATAGCCAACATGAGGGATTGGATGACCAAGAAACTTTCTCACCCGTTGTGAAAATGGTGATTGTGAAAGCTTTCATCTCTCTAAATGTTGCCAGATATTAGAACATTCATCAAATAGATGTTTTATAATGCTTTCTATAAGAGATTTGAATGAAGAAGTTTACATGAATTTGCCTCATGGATTCAATAAGAAACAAGGGAAGATGCAAGTGTGCAGATTACTCAAATCACCATATGGACTCCAACAAGCATATCGACAATGGAATATCAAACTCGCAATTTCCTTATTATCTTTTGGTTTTGTTTAGATTCATCTCGACTATTCTTTATTTACTAAAAAACTAAATGGGAAGATTGTAGTAGTTCGTATTTATGCAGATGATATGTTAATTATTTAGGAGGATACATCCTTGATTTAGATGAGAAACGACTACCTGCAACAAAGATTCAAGATTAAGGATCTCAGGGAGCTGAAGTACTTTCTTGGCATTGAATTTGCTAGAAGCAAAAATGAGCTTAACCAGAAGTTTACTACTTCTGAGTTTGATGCACATTTTGGTGCAATCACTGACAAACCCCCTAGATAACCCTAGAATATATCAAAGGTTAATTGGAAGGTTTCTCTATTTGACTATCACCCGGCCTGACATCACATTTGTTGTGCAATACCTTAAACAATTGATTCATTCCCCAAAGTTGTCTCATATAGAAGCAGCTCTTCTACTTGCTCGATATGTTAAACACTTTGTTGGTCTAGGGATTCTAATATCTTCTACTTCGTATACACATTTGACTTCATTTTGTGATGCTGGTTGGGCTTCTTGTCCTAATACCAAGACATCCATCACTGGTATGCTATCAAGATTTGGAAATTTCTGATTTCCTGAAACTATAAGAAGCATCCTACAATATCTCGCAGCTTAGTTGAAGGTGAGTACAAAAGTTTGGCATCAAATATGGATGAAGTTGTATAGATAGTTGAGTTGTTCAAGGAGTTGAATGTGCCAGTTCAGTTGTCGGTTTTCTTTTTTGTGATAGCAAATATGCCATTGAGACTGCTGCAAATCTTGTTTTCCACGAGCTTACTAAGCACATTGGTATCGATTGTCACTTCATTCGAGAGGAAGTGCAACAATGGCTTGTTCACCTTCTTCATTTGCCTTCTTGTGAACAACAAGCAGGTGTTCTCACAAAGGGTCTCACTATGGTTTAACACAATTATCTACTTTTCAAACTAGGGATAAAGAACATCTTCATATCCTTGAGGTGGTATTAGCATTTGATGCTCAGACCCTTGAAGGAGTACTAATAGGAGGCATAAGCATGGAAGCAAAGACAACACTGTCAAGAATCGTGATGTATGACCTAGGCTTTTTGGACTCAAATGAGGGAACATTGGGTAAATTATATAACAAGGAGCCACTGCAACTTAGTAGATATTCATCTCAAGAATGGTGTCAATCAATGGATACTTCAAATGGTTACATGGGATCACACGAATACCTGATCAAACACGGCATACACAAGAAAATTCTCCCCACTATCAAGTAAAATTATGACAGGGACTTTTGGCACTCAAAAATTGGATCAATGGATGCATTGTGGAATTTCACCCCAATGCACTTCATAAATTCCACATCCCAAATATGGTGTCAACCACTGAAATCAACAGATGAAAGCTGGAGATCACACGGATCACTCCTCAAAACACATGCTCGAAAATGCTGGAATTTAGCTACAATGAGGACTGAGTATAGTTGTACTTATGTGTATATAACTATTGTTTGGAATTCGTTGATCTCATGAAGGTTACAACAATGAGAAGATGATCAAAGCTGTAAGAACAGAAGATTCCATATGGGACTCAAGTTTCAAGATTTAGCACGTTTAGTTTGTTCTACTCAGTTTAATAGTAGTTTTCATATTGTGATATCACTATTGAGTTCATTACTCAACAGTGATAATAGGAATTATTTGTCAAAGTTTATTTCTTTCATCTTGTAAAACCTCTCGATACTTTATCTTGTTTTTTATTTTATTTATATAAAAACTAGCCCTAAGAAACTTACCTAGTGGATTTGCCAAAAAAAAGAAAATTATCCTCTAGTTTGGGGGGGTGGGGGAGGGGGGGAGGGGTGGAGATGTAAAGGAGATCATTAATTGTACTAGAGTTCCTTAACACTAGTCAGCTCTAAGTTTACTATGGTTAGCTATTAGTTATTCAGTGTAAGTGAATCGCCTTACTTGCTAATTCTGACGATATATGCCAGCTAGATTAGATAGTGAATTAATGTATATATGTAAAAATTATACAAATTAGATATTTGATTCATGAGAATAGCTTTAAAAAATTTCTCTCTCAACATTGTCTTCACTTAGTGTATCTGTTCATCCTTATTTCTCGTCTTAGCTTATTGTCCTTCTAATTGACAATAATTAACAATTATGTTAATATAAACCTTATGGATGATATTTTTCCAATTGAATTCAGCCAATATTAGAAATCTCTATATTTTCCATTTACATAATAATTTCTGGTTGGATTAAAAGATTCCTAGAAAGCTTATATAGGACCTGAAGTAAACGTATTACGATGATTAAAATATAACTTCAAATAATTAATATCGCTTATATAGATCATTATATTTAATTTTGGCTTATTCAATCTAAATGGATGTCGTATCAAAGCCACTTCGTGTGTAACCTTGGCAATGATAGAGCAAACCTCAGTGGTCAATCGAGTTTAGGAAAATCCAATATTTTTTAGAAGGTGGCAAGGCAAACCTCAGCAAAGGTGCTAGCTGACTTCCTAAGAGGGATTCTATGTGACATCCCAAATAAATCCCACATCGGCAAAACACGAGAAGTATATTTAGTATATAAGAAAATAAGTCTTATTCTCTAGTGATGCATTTTAAAAATATGCGATCTAAATTAAAATTAATTAATTTCACTAGTGAGCCGGCTATTACACCTTCTCTCTAGAACCCAAATTTTACCAAGATCTGTGGCTTCTCTCGACGATTAGATTTTTAAAGGTTTCATGGGTCTTTGGCAATTTGCTGGAATTAGCTACACATGTTGCGTAGCTATATACGAAATATACGCATGGACCGGATAGCTGTGTGGCTGCTCTATTACCCTTCATTAAAAAGGTAATAACTCTTTGTAGCAATATTCAAATGACCAACAATTTGAAAAGTTGAAAACTAGACCCCAAGGATATTAATTTGATAGATAATACACCATTTAAATATTTATATATATATCCTAGGAGTTGTACTCATTTCAATTGGGATTTGGGCAAGCTCAATCATTTGAAACTTTAGTCCTATACAATTAAAACACCAAAATCCAGCTGTAAAAGCTAAACCTGATGCTTTTTCCGAATTCCTCAATCACCACTCATGACTCTAGGTCAGTAAAGAAAAGCTGCATTTATGGACAAAGGTAAGAAGAAAATTCAACTATATTTTTGTCACGACCTGAATTTTCCACCGTCGAGATCGTGATGGCGTCTAAACATTGAACCCGCTAGGCAAGACAACGTTACCGATTATTGCATCTTGTTTCTTTATTATTAGCAGTTAACAAGTGATATACAAAATCAGTGGAAATTAAAATTGCGGAAGAAACAGAATCTAACAACTTAATTAAATACCAATACGAATTGCATAATAGCTACTCCCAGAATTGGTGTCACAATTTCCACTAATAGTCTACGAATACTACATATAAGGGTCTGAACAAAGGTAAATACATATGTCTCAGAAATAAATAAGAACAGAATAGAAATGAAGTAGGAGGGGACGCCAGGGCATGCGGACGCCTGCAGAACTACCTCGGAATCTCCACTGGACTGAAGGCAGCCACCTCACTCTAAGGTCCGAAGGGGTCCTGTATCGGGATCTGCACAGAAAATGCAGAGTGTAACATCAGTACAACCGACCCCATGTACTGAATAAGTGTTGATCCTAACCTCGGTGAAGTAGTGACGAGGCTAGGACACGACAACCAAATAAACTTGTGCAATTTAATCATATATGAAGACAATAATAACAACAAGAAATAAGCAGCTAAATACAAAGGAATGGGGAACATGCTGAGGGGAGAAAATATCAAATAATGGAAAAAACAAAGTAAAGAAACAAAGTAGATATCAATTTAAACAACAGAAACAGTAACACCAAAACAAGTGCACGACATCACCCTTCGTGCTTTTACTCTCATCCTCACCAAATAATAAATAGAATCGGCACGACACCGCCTTTCGTGCTTTTACTCTCATCCTCACCAAATAATAAATAGAATCGGCACGACACCGCCTTTCGTGCTTTTACTCTCATCCTCACAATAAATCAATAGAAACGGCACGGCATCACCCGTCGTGCTTTAAACGTTCTCACAATATCATACACGGCATCACCCTTCGTGCTTTACACTCTTCCTCACACGAACTAATCAATAACAACAATCCGGAAAAGAAATCAACAATATAAACAACAATAATAAAGCCATAACGTCCCGACAAGGGAGCCAACAGTAGAATCAATATCATCCCGGCAAGGGAAACGGCTAAAACCAATCTCACTTAGTTACTTAACTTCGCGTAGAAATTCTCAACTTTAACCAATACTCAACAATGATCAATACCAAGGAAATATCACCAACATGGATAATTATCAAATTAAACTCAAGTAATGCTTAATGAAAAATCACATAACCCATAATATTCGACTCACGGGCATACTTGACACCAACGTATAGATACTCGTCACCACACCTATACGTTGAACATGACACTAACACATAGCAAATAAGACACAATACATATTCCCTTAAGCTAAAGTTAAGCCAAACACCTGCCTCGAATTCCACGACCAAACTCAAGCCTCAATTACCGCTTTCCCTTTAGAACACTCCTCCAATTCAATTGTATCTGGACATAATTAACTTAACAATATCAATAAATGCTAAATAATTCAACCTCAATGCTTAATTATGAGTTTTCTATCATTCTTCCCAAAAAGTCAAAAATCGACCCCGGGCTCGCTTGGTCAAAACACGAGGTTCGGACAAAAAATAAATCACCCATTCACCCACGGACCCCAATATGTAATTATTTTCAGAATCCGACCCCAAATCGAGGTCTAAATTCCCAAAATTTTAAAATCCCTAATTCTCCTAAAACCCCTAATTTCTACCTTTCAAGAACAAGATTTAGGCCTAGAAATCTAATGGGTGTTAATGAAAATTGAAGAAAATGAATTTAAGAACACAAACCTATGATTTTGTGGTGAAATACCTATTCATAAAATCACCCCTAATCTTCCTTGGTTTTGAAAATATGAAGTTATGGCTAAAATCCCGTTTTGCTACTGTTTTAAGAAGGCTGGACAGACCTTCTACTTGTTCGCGTGAGGTCTGTCGCGTTCGCGTAGCCTTGGCCCTAATGGCCTTCGCGTTCGCGAGACAGCCCATGCATTCGCGTAGGCTCACTCCCCCTGGCCTTCACGTTCGCGTGTCTTTGGCCGGGTTCGCATAGGTTAGCAACACTCCCCTCCCTCAGCTCCCATTATGCTACACGTTCGCGTGTGGCCTTTTGCGTTCGCGTAGAGCAATCCCCCCGCTGCCCCGCATTCGCGACCTAGGCCCCGTGTTGAAATAGAGAAACCCAGCCCCTTCCCCATTTCCTCTTCGCGTTCGTGTGGGTTACCACGCGTTCGCATAGAACAAAAACACTCACACCAAATACAGCAAACTACGGCAGATTTTTCTACGTCCAAAACACTCTGATGCCTATCCGAAACTCACCCGAGCCCTCGGGGCTCCAAACCAAATATGTACAGAACCTTAAAAATATCCTATAGACTTACTCGTGTGATCAAATCGCCAAAATAACATCTTAAACAACAAATTTAGCATTAAAATCAAAGAAAAACCTCAAGAACTTTCAAAGTTTCAAATTTCACAACTACGGGTCCGAATCACGTCATACGTGCTCCGTTTCTTACCAAATTTTACATGCATCACTCAAATACTATATTAAACCTGTACCAGGATCCGGAACAAAAATACGAGCCCGATACCATCAATTTCAGATATAGCCAAATTTCCAAAAACTCTTATAATTTCAATTATACAATTTCTTTCAAAAATTCATTTCTTGGGCTTGGGATCTCAGAATTTGATTCCGGGCATACACCCAAGTCTCATCTTTTCCTACGGACCCTCCGAGACTGTCAAATCATAGGTACGGGTACGTTTACCCAAAGTATTGACCAAAGTCAACTTAAATTTAATTTTAAAAGCAAAATTAGCATTTTTCTCAGTTTTTCATATAAAAGCTTTCCGGATATATGCCCGAATTGCGCATGCAAAATGAGGTGAGACAAAATGAGGTTTTTAATGCCTCGGAACACAGTTTTGACTTATAAAATGAGAGATGACTTTTTGGGTCATCACATTCTCCACCTCTAACACAAACGTTCATCCTCGAACGAACATAGAAAAGTACCTGAATCGGGGAAAAGATAGGGATACCGGCTCCGCATATCGGACTCGGACTCCCAGGTAGTTGCCTCGGTAGGCTGACCTCTCCATTGAACAGGAACCGAAGGATAACTCTTCGATCTCAACTAACGAATCTGCCGGTCTAGAATAGCTATCGGCTCCTCCTCATATGTCAAATCCTTGTCCAAGTGGACACTGCTGACGTGATACTTCCGAAGCATAGACACATGAAACACTGGATGCAAAGGTGATAAACTCGGTGGCAACGCAAGTCTATAAGACACCTCTCCCACTCTGTCAAAGATCTCAAAACGACCGATGTACCTAGAGCTTAGCTTGCCCTTCTTCCAAAATCTCACCACGCCCTTCATAGGCGACACCCAAAGAAACACCCGCTCTCCGAACATAAATTCCACATCACGAGCTCTACGGTCGGCATAACACTTCTACCTGGACTGAGCTGCACGAAGTCTATCATGATTGATCTTAACCTTATCCAAGGCATCCTACAATAAGTCTGTACCCAAAAACCGAGCCTTTTGCGTATTTTGACCCCGTACCCCCAAATAATACTTTTCATAGCATCTTATCAAGATTTGCAACTTGCAGGGACGGGTGGTTCGGGACTTGGAAGTGTTTAGAATAGTATAGGAACACTTAGTTCCTTAAGGTTAGCTTTTAAGGCCAAGTTTGACTACGGTCAAAATTTTGAGTAAACGACCTCGGAATCACGTTTTGACAATTCCAGTAGCTTCGTATGATGATTTCGGACTTGTACGCATGTCCGGAATATGTTTTGGATGACCCGGGAGCGTTTCGACGCCAAATAGCGAAATGGAGTTTCCTTAAGTTTGAAACTTGGTTTGGAACGTGATTTTATGTTATCGAGGTCCGAACAGAATTTTGAGACTAGGAATAGTTCAGTTATGTCATTCATGACTTTCCTACAAAATTTGGTGTCATTCCGAGTAGTATAGGTCGGTTCGGCGCATTGAAACTGAATCCAAGAACTTAAAAATTCTTAAGTTTGATTCTAGGGGTTTTGAGGGGTGATTTTGAGTTTTAGCGTTGTTTTGGGTGTTCTGAAGGCTCGAGCGAGTCTGTAATTTTATTTAGGACTTGTTGGTATAATTGCACGGGGACTCGGGTGGGCCCAGGTGCCTCCCTAACTCCCCCACGAGGCCAAAAACCAGCTAAAATAGCTATTGATGCACCTGATCTGGTGTGACCGCAGGTGCGGTTGCCCAGTCGCAGGTGCGGGCCGCTCCTGCGGTCCCAAGCATCGCAGGTGCGACCCCAGGTAAGGTCCCCTTTGACCGCAGGTGCGGAACATTTTCCGCAGGAGCGGGTCCACTGGTGCGGAAACCCCTACGCAGGTGCGATCCCCAGCCTGCTTGCCAATTTCCGTAGGTGCGAGCCCAAGCTCGTAGGAGCGAGACCACAAGTGCGGTCCTCGAGCCGCAGGTGCGGATTTCCTGTAGGCCAGGCAGTTTATATTCTTCAAAACTCGGGATTTCACCCCTCTCATTCATTTTCCACCACCATTAGAGACTTGTGAGCTTGGTAAGAACACACCATGACCTAGCTACTGTTAAAGTAAGTTAATTGCTTCCTAATAGTAGTTTAATGCATGGATTATTAATGGGATTAACTACTAAATTGATGGAAAATCAAGAATTGGGTAGTATTTATGGTTCTTGAGGAAAATTGGTAAATGGTCTGTCTATTGTTATGAATTCAAGTAGAAATCACATATTAATGATCCTTAGGCTATGGGTGAGTGTTATCTTCAAAAAATTTCCGAATCCGAGCATGTGGGCCCGGGGGTGTTTTTTGGAATTTCTTCAAGAATAGTGAATTTACTAAATAAGTAGGAGGATTTCCATACTTTGAGCATGCATTGACATATTTATATATCATTTGACTAGTTTCGAGTCCTCGGGTGTAAAGTTTGGAGTTTCGGGCACGTTATTGACCCGGGAAGTAGATTCTACGCGAGGTGAGTCTCCTTTCCAACCTTGTAAGAGGGAATTGTCCCCATAGGTAAAGGTAAATGATTGAATTTTCCTTATTTTCGGGGGCTACGTACGCGCAAAGTGACGAGAGTCCGTGCGTAGCTACTACTATGTTATGTTGGGTAGAATTTAGGATTTCACAAGCATGCCTTTATGTGCCTTACCTGTATCTTTACATGTGTTTCTAGTTGCTTATTATCTTTGAGATTGATATGAGGATATTAGGAAATTATGTGTAAGTCTAAGTGTTTAAATCTCTGATTTCAGGTATAATCCATGATAAATTCCTGAAGTTCCTGATGATTCTGTGTATGTATACGAGCACCCGTGTTGTATGTATGATTCGCGAGCGGTGTAGCCTTATATTTATGTCAACCGCGTCGCATGATCGATTTGCGAGCGGGGTAATGTATTCATCTATGGTTCGTGCCGCTCAACCCTTGGCAGTGCACATTTATTTTTGCGTCGCTTCGGCCATACTCTTCGGCATATTATGTGCTATGTATTTGATGAGAGTCTTGTTATTATCAAATAAATTGCTCCATGTGTAAGGGGAACTTGAGACTTTTTGTGATAATTGCTATTTGACTCATGAGAATAAATTGCAGTTTAATATAATTGATGCTTCTTGACTTAGTAATTTCCATGATTACTATTCCTGTCTAGATTTATCAATCAGGTAATTCGTTATTGACCCTAGTAAGTATCACGTCTACCTCTCGTCACTACTTCTTCGAGTTTAGACGGGATACTCACTGGGTACATATTTGCTTATATGTACTCATGCTACACTTCTGTACTTAATTATACAGGTTTTGAGGTTGTTTCACCTAGTCACTATTCCGGTGTCCGTCGTTGAGAGTACTATCCGGATTAGACTACACGGTGAGCTGCACAACATGAGTATTTTGGAGTCCCTCGAAGTTGATTTCACTACGTTTCAGCTAGAGGGCAGGGCCCGCAGATGGTGGCAGTCATTTATCCTCGATAGGCCAGCAGGTTCCCTTCCTCTCTCATGGGAGCAGTTCACTGAGCTGTTCCTGGATAGGTACATTCCACCCTCCGAGAGGGAAGAGCTGCGGTATCAGTTTGAGCAGCTGGAGCAGGGGAAGATGACGGTGATGAATTACGAGGATAGGTTTTCAGAGTTGTCCCGTCATGCCCTCATGATTCTTCCTACGATGATGAGAGAGTGCGGAGATTTGTAGCGGGGTTGCACTCAGGTATTAGGGCCAACATGGCCTGAGAGGTGGAGATGTGTACTCCTTATCAGCTTGTGGTCAAGATAGCTCGTCGGATTGAGGGCTACCGATCGAGGGGAATAGAGCAGGGTCAGCAGGATAAGGGGGCTAGATTTTTTGGAGATTTCAGAGGTGCCCCAGCCAAGGGTAGAGGTCAGTTTAGTAGACGCCAGCCCAGCAGGCCTCCATATTCAGCTCCACCACCATCTTTTCGTGGTGCTCCAGTGAGACCCTATTTCAGCGCCATGCTAGAGAGTTCTTACCGCCCACCAGCTATCCAGGGTCTCTCCGGCGGGTATCCAGGTCATCAGGGTTCTTCTAGTCCCTACTTCAGTGCTATGCCAGAGGTTTCACACCGTCCCCCAGTTATTCATGGTTCTTCCTCTTCAGGGCAGCAGGCCATGCCTCCAGTGAGATGCTATGAGTGTGGGTATTCAGGCCATATGAGGAGGACTTTTCCCAGACTTCGGGGCAAGGCTTTTCAGCAGAGTTATCAGCCTACATACACAGAACCGGTGCCCTGTCCACCCAGAGGTGGAGGAAAGGCTGGTAGAGGTCGTCCCAGAGGTGGAGGCCAGGCAGGGGGAGCTTAGCTAGCTCCTATTCAGTCCAGCGGAGGTCAGTCTTCAGGTACCCCAGCCAGATTCTATGCTATTCCGGCTCGAGCAGATGCAGTGGCCTCAGACGCCGTGATCACAGGTACTATTTCAGTATGTGGTAGGGAGGCATCAGTGCTATTTGACCCAGTATCTACTTATTCATATGTGTCAGCCTTATTTGCTTGTTTTCTGGATGTTCCTCGTGAGTCCTTGGATTCTCCTATTTATGTGTCCACTCCTGTGGGCGATTCCGTGGTGGTAGACTGGGTCTATCGGTCTAGTGTGATCACCTTTTGTGGATTCGAGACTAGAGAGGATCTTCTATTGCTCGACATGGTTGATTTTGAGATTATCCTGGGCATGGATTGGCTATCTCCTCATCATGCCATCTTGGATTGCCATGCCAAGACGGTTACTTTGGCCATGCCCGAGTTGCCTAGGCTGGAGTGGAGAGGTTCCTCAGTTAGTGCAGCCAGTAAAGTTATTTCCTTCCTGAAGGCTCGACATATGGTCGAGAAGGGTTGTTTGGCGTATCTTGCTTATGTGCGGGACACCAGCGTCGTTTCTCCAACGATTGATTCAGTGCCACTTGTTTGAGAGTTTGCGGATGTCTTTCCTTCAGACCTTCCGGGCATGCCTTCGGATCGAGATATCGATTTTTGTATTGATGTAGCTCCAGGCACTCAGCCTATCTCTATTCCCTTGTACCGTATGGCTCCGAAGAAGTTGAAGGAATTGAAGGAATTGAAGGAGAAGCTTGAGGAGTTGTTGGCTAAGGGGTTTATCAGACCGAGTGTGTCGCCGTGGGGTGCTCCAGTTCTATTTTTAAAGAAGAAAGATGGGTCTATGCGGATGTGTATTGATTACCGCTAGTTGAACAAGGTAACAATTAATAAGTATCCATTTCCGCGCATCGATGATTTGTTTGACCAATTACAGGGTGCCAGGGTGTTTTCTAAAATTGACTTGAGATCAGGCTATCATCGGTTGAAGATTCGGGCCTCAGATGTCCCGAAGACTGCTTTTCGTACGAGATATGGCCATTATGAGTTCCTAGTGATGTCATTTGGCTTGACTAATGCCCCGACATCATTTATGGACTTGATGAACAGGGTGTTCAGGCCGTATATTGATTCCTTTGTCATCGTCTTCATTGATGACATTTTGATTTACTCACGTAGCCTGGGAGAGCAAGAGCAGCATTTGAGAGTTGTGCTCCAGACCTTGCGGGAACAGAAGCTATATGCTAAGTTCTCCAAGTGCGCGTTTTGATTGGATTCCGTGACATTCATGGGACATGTAGTATCCGGAGAGGGTATCAAGGTTGATCCTAAGAAGATTGAGGCAGTTCAGAGTTGGCCACGGCCTACTTCAGCTACGGAGATCAGGAGTTTCTTGGGTTTAGCAGGCTATTATCTGCGGTTTGTGGAGGGCTTTTCATCCATTGCAGCCCCATTGACTAGATTGACTCAGAATAATGCTCCATTTCGGTTGTACGACGAGTGTGAGGCGAGCTTGCAGAAGCTCAAGGCAACATTGACTTCGGCACCAGTGTTAGTATTGCCTTCTGGTTCTGGGATGTATACAGTGTATTGCGGCGCTTCACGCGTTGGCTTTGGGTGCATATTGATGCAGGAAGGGAGAGTTATTGCTTATGCTTTGCGCCAGTTGAAGGTTCATGAGAAGAATTACCATGTACACGATTTGGAGTTGGCGGCGATTGTTCATGCTCTTAAGATTTGGAGGCATTACTTATATGGGGTGTCTTGTGAGGTTTATACAGACCACCGCAGCTTGCAGCACTTGTTCAAGCAGAGGGATCTTAATTTGAGGCAGCGCAGGTGGCTTGAGTTACTAAAGGATTATGACATCACCATTATCTATCATCCGGGCAAGGCGAATGTAGTGGCAGATGCTTTGAGCAGAAGGGCGGAGAGTATGGGTAGTTTGGCTTATGTTGAAGCGGAGGAGAGACCTCTAACCTTGGACATTCAGTCCTTGGCCAATCGCTTGGTGAGATTATATCTTTCAGAGCCTCCTCGAGTTCTTGCACATGTGGGTGCTCAGTCTACATTATTGGGGGAGATTAAGGCTCGGCAGTATGATGATCCATGCTTCGAAGAGCTACGAGAGACAGTGGTTCAGGGTGGTGCCAAGGAGGTTACTACTGGCGAGGATGGTGTTTTGCGACTTCAGGATCGTTTGTGTGGTCGTAATGTTGATGGCTTGAGGCAGAGGATTCTTGAGGAGGCACACAGTTCGCGGTATTCGGTTCATCCTGGTGCTACGAAGATGTATCGTGATTTGAAGCAGCATTTCTGGTGGAGACGGATGAAGAGGGACATTGTGGAGTATGTGGCTAGGTGTCTTAATTGCCAGCAGGTTAAATATGAGCACCAGAGGCCAGGAGGCAGATACCCATTCCTGAGTGGAAGTGGGAGCACATTACTATGGACTTCGTGGTTGGGTTGCCTCGGACGTTGCGGAAGGTTGACGCGGTTTGGGTTATTGTGGATAGGTTGACTAAATCGGCACATTTCATTCCTGTGGCTACTACTTATACTTCTAAGAGGTTAGCTCAGATATACATTCGGGAGATAGTCTGGTTGCACGGTGTATCAGTGTCCATTATATCAAATCGAGGTCCTAAATTCACCTCGCACTTCTGGAGAGCATTGCACAGAGAGATGGGTACCCAGATAGATCTCAGCACAACATTTCACCCGCAGACTAATGGTCAGTCGGAGCGTACAATTCAGATATTGGAGGACATGCTTAGAGCATGCGTGATTGACTTTGGAGGTCAGTGGGACCAGTTCTTGCCTTTGGCCGAGTTTGCTTATAATAATACTTATTAGTCTAGCATCGAGATGGGTCTATTTGAGGCTTTATATGGTCGGCGATGTCGTTCTCCTATCGGGTGGTTTGAGCCTAGTGAGGCTAAGTTATATGGTACGGACCTAGTGAGAGATGCCTTAGAGAGGGTGAAGTTGATTCGGGAAAGGCTTCGCACAACGCAATCCAGACAAAAGAGTTACGCGGATCAGAGGGCACGTGATGTGTCATTTATGGAGGGAGATAAGGTTTTGCTGAAGGTTTCGCCGATGAAGGGTATTATGAAATTCGGGAAGAAGGGCAAGCTGAGCCCAAGGTTCATAGGTCCTTTCGAGGTATTGAGGCGAGTTGGAGAGGTTGCTTATGAGCTTGCCTTACCTCCCATCTTATCAGGAGTCCATCCAGTATTCCACGTATCCATGCTCCGGAGATACCACGCCGACTTCTCTCACGTGGTCGATTTCAGCACTATTCAGCTGGATGAGAGATTGGGCTACGAGGAGGAGTCAGTTGCTATTATTGATAGACAGGACCGCCAGTTGAGGTCTAAGAGAGTTTCTGTTGTGAAGGTCCAGTGGCGGGCCCAACCAGTCGAGAAGGCGACTTGGGAGTCCGAGGAGTACAAGCGGAGCAGATATCCACACTTATTTAGCACATCAGGTATGATTCTAGATCTTCTCGAGGGCGAACGTTTGTTTAAGAGGTGGAGAATGTAACAACCCGACCGGTCGTTTTGCGTATTCGGACCGTGTACCCCAAAATAATACTTCCCATAGCGGCTTATCGTAATTTGCGACTTGCGGGGACGGTGGTTCGGGACTTGGAAGTGTTTAGAATAGTATAGGAACACTTAGTTCCTTAAGGTTGGCTTTTAAGGCCAAGTTTGGCTTCGGTCAACATTTTGAGTAAACGACATCGGAATCGAGTTTTGACGATTCCAGTAGCTTCGTATGATGATTTCGGACTTGTACGCATGTCCGGAATAGGTTTTGGATGACCCGGGAGCGTTTCGACGCCACATATCGAAATAGAGTTTCCTTAAGTTTGAAATTTTATTTGGAACGTGATTTTATGTTATCGAGGCCCGAACGGAATTTCGAGACCAGGAATAGTTCTGTTATGTCATTCATGACTTGCCTGAAAAATTTGGTGTCATTCCGAGTAGTATAGGTCGGTTCGGCGCATTGAAACCGAATCCAAGAACTTAGAAATTCTTAAGTTTGATTCTAGGGGTTTTGATGGGTGATTTTGAGTTTTAGCGTTTTTTTAGGTGTTCTGAAGGCTCAAGCGAGTCCGTAATATGATTTAGGACTTGTTGATATAATTTCAAGGGGGATCGGGTGGGCCTAGGTGCCTCCCGGACACCCCCACGAGTCCAAAAACCAGCTAAAATAGCTGCTGGTGCACCTGATCTGGTGTGACCGCAGGTGCGGTTGCCCAGTCGCAGGTGCGGGACCGCTCCTGCGGTCCCAAGCATCGCAGGTGCGACCCCAGGTGAGGTCCCCTTTGACCACAGGTGCGGAACATTTTCTGCAAGAGCGGGTCCGCTGGTGCGAAAACCCCTCCGCTGGTGCAATCCCCAGCCTCCTTGCCAATTTCCGCAGGTGCGAGCCCAAGCTCGCAGGAGCGAGACCGCATGTGCGGTCCTCGAGCCGCCGGTGCGGAATCTTTGTAGGCCAGGCAGTTTATATTCTAAAAAACTCGGGATTTCACCCCTCTCATTCATTTTCCACCACAATTAGAGACTTGTGAGCTTGGGAAGAACACACCACGACCTAGCTACTGTTAAAGTAAGTTAATTCCTTCCTAATACTAGTTAAATGCATGGATTATAAATGGGATTAACTACTAAATTGATGGAAAATCAAGAATTGGGTAGTATTTAGGGTTCTTGAGGAAAATTGGTAAATGGTCCGTCTATTGTTATGAATTCAAGTAGAAATCACATATTAATGATCCTTAGGGTATGGGTGACTGTTATCTTCAAAAAAATTCCGGAATTCGAGCATGTGGGCCCGGGGGGTGTATTTTGGGATTTCTTCAAGAATAGTGAATTTACTGAATAAGTAGGAAGATTTCCATACTTTGAGCATGCATGGACATATTTATATATCATTTTACTATTTCGAGTCCTCAGGTGTAAAGTTTGGAGTTTCGGGCGCGTTCTTGACCCGGGAAGTAGATTCTACGCGAGGTGAGTCTCATTTACAACCTTGTAAGAGGGAATTGTCTCCATAGGTAAATGTAAATGATTGAATTTTCCTTATTTACGGGGGCTACGTACGCGCAAAGTGACGAGAGTCCGTGCGTAGCTACTACTATGTTATGTCGGGTAGAATTTAGGGTTTCATAAGCATGACTTTATGTGCCTTACCTGTATCTTTGCATGTGTTTCTAGTTGCTTATTATCTTTGAGATTTATATGAGGATATTAGGAAATTATGTGTAAGTCTAAGTGTTTAAATCTCTGATTTCAAGTATAATCCATGATAAATTCCTGAAGTTCCTGATGATTCTGTGTATGTCTATGAGCACCCGTGTCGTATGTATGATTCGCGAGCGGGGTAGCCCTATATTTATGTCAACCGCGTCGCATGATCTATTCGCGAGCGGGGTAATGGATGCATTTATGGTTCGTTCCGCTCAACCCTCGGCAGTGCACATTTATTTTTGCGTCGCTTCGGCCGTACGCTTCGGCATATTATGTGCTATGTATTTGACTGAGAGTCTTGTTATTATTAAATAAATTGCTCCATGTGTAAGGGGAACTTTAGACTTTTTGTGATAATTGCTATTTGACTTATGAGAATAAATTGCAGTTTTATATAATTGATGCTTCTTGACTTAGTGATTTTCATGACTACTATTCCTGTCTAGATTTATCAATCAGGTAATTCGTTATTGACCCTAGTAAGTATCACGTCTACCTCTCGTCACTACTTCTTCGAGTTTAGACTGGATACTCACTTGGTACATATTTGCTTATATGTACTCATGCTACACTTCTGTACTTAATTGTACAGGTTCTGAAGCTGTTGCACCTGGTCACTATTCCGGTGTCCGTCATTGAGAGTACTATCCGGATTAGACTACACGGTGAGCTGCTCTTCCTGGCGTTCCTCAGCAGCACTGTGGAGTTTCTATTTTTCTTTTTTGGATATTTCTGTCTACCCATCTCAGACAGTTGTACATCTATTTTGTTTATCATGTATATTCCACTAGTCGCCTGTGAACTTGTGACACTAGGTCTTGGCACACATAGTTGGCTTTCTAGTATTTTGCTACTCTATTTATGCTGGCAAACGATTTTTGAGTTACTTTAAATCAATTTGCCTCACTTTCCTCACTTTCATGAAAGGACTTCTTAAATTAAAACTGGACAAGTATTTGAACATCTCATTAATTAAGTAATTTTGTTAGCAAACTAGTGTTGGCTTGCCTGACTATGGTGTTGGGCGCCATCATGACCTGAATAGGAATTTGGGTAGTGACACAAACCACCCAACCGGCGACCGACACCGCCTACCATATAATGCCTCATAGGGAGCCATCTGAATGCTCGACTGATAGCTGTTGTTGTAGGCAAACTCAGCTAATGGAAAGAACGGATCCCAAGAACCTCCAAGTCGATGACACAGTCACGGACCATATCCTCCAAAATTTGAATAGTACACTCGAACTGTCCGTCCGTCTGAGGATGAAATGTTGTGCTCAACTCAACCCGTGTGCCCAACTCACGCTGAACTGCCCTCCAGAAATGCGAGGTAAACTGCGTACGTCATTCATAAATAATAGACACGGGCACACCATGAAGATGAACGATCTCCCTAATGTAGATCTCTGCCAATATCTCTAAAGAATAGGAAACTGCCACAGGAATGAAATGCGCTGACTTAGTTAGACTATCCACAATGACCCATACTGCCTCAAACTTCCTCTGAGTCCTTGGGAGTCCAACAACGAAACCCATGGTGATACGCTCCCATTTTCACTTAGGAATCTCAATCTGTTGCAACAATCCACCAGGCCTATGGTGTCGTATTTTACCTGCTGACAATTCAAACACCGGGCTACATATGCCATAATATCCTTCTTCATCCTCCTCCACCAATAATGTTGCCGCTAATCCTGATACATCTTTGCGATGCCCAGATGAATGGAGTACCGGGAACTATGAGCCTCCTCTAAAATAAACTCACAAAGTCCATCCATATTAGGCACACAAATACGACCCTACATTCGCAAAACTCCATCATCACCAACTGTAACCTGCTTGGCACCACTGTGTCGCACCGTGTACCTAAGGACAAGTAGATGAAGATCATCATACTGCCGATCTCGAATACGATCAAATAATGAATAATGAGCAATTGTATAAGCTAGAACACGGTCGGGCTCAGAAACATCTAATCTCATGAACCGATTGGCTAAAGCCTGAACATCCAAAGCAAGTGGTCTCTCCCCGACCGGAATATATGCAAGGCTACCCAGACTAGCTGACTTCCTACTCAAAGCATCGGTCACCACATTGGCTTTCCCCGGATGATACAAGATGGTGATGTCATAGTCTTTCAACAGCTCCAACCATCTCCTCTTCCTCAAATTCAACTCTTTTTGCTAGAACAAGTATTGCAAACTCTTGTGATCCGTGAACACCTCACATGACACGCCATATATTTAATGCCTCCAAATCTTCAGCGCGTGAACAATGGCTGCTAGATCCAAATCATGAACGGGATAATTCTTCTCGTGGATCTTCAACTGACGCGAAGCATATGCAATAACCTTGCCATCATGCATCAATATCGCACCAAGTACAATACGAGATGCATCACAATACACAGTATATGACCCTGAACCTGTGGGAAAAACCAACACCGGCGCCGTGGTTAAAGTTGTCTTAAGCTTCTGAAAGCTCGCCTCACACTCATCTGACCACCTGAATTGGGCACCCTTCTGAGTCAACCTGGTCATCGGGGCTGCAATAGACGAAAACCCCTCCAACAACCGACGGTAGTAGCCCGCTAAACCCATGAAACTCTGGATCTCTGTGGCTGATGTGGGTTTAGGACAATCCTTGACCGCTGAAATCTTCTTAGGATCTACCTGAATATCCTCTGTTGATACAACATGACCCAGGAATGCAACTGAACTCAACCAAAACTCACAATTCAAAAACGTAGCATATAACTAATTATCGTTCAGAGTCTGGAGAACGAATCGAAGGTGTTGCTCATGCTCCTCCCGGCTGCGGGAATAAATCATAATATCATCAATGAAAACAATCACGAAGGAATCCAAATAAGTCCTGAACACTCGGTTCATCAAATCCATGAAAGTTGCTGGGACATTTGTCAACCCGAATGACATCACTAAGAACTCATAATGCCCGTACCGAGTGCGAAAAGTTGTCTTAGGGACATCGGATGCCCTAATCCTCAACTGATGGTAGCCAGATCTCAAATCAATCTTCGAAAATACCTTGGCCCCTTGAAGATGATCAAACAAATCATCAATCCTCGGCAATGGATATTTGTTCTTGATGGTAACCTTGTTCAATTGCCGATAATCTATGCACATCCTCATCGATCCGTCCTTCTAAACAAACAACACCGGTGCACCCCAAGGCGAGACACTAGGCCTAATTACACCTTTATCAAGCAAATCCTGCAACTATTCTTTCTACTCCTTCAACTCTGGCGGGGCCATACGATATGGCGGGATAGAAATGGGTTGAGTGCCCGGAGCCAAATCAATGCAAAAGTCAATATCCCTGTCGGTTGGCATACCCGGTAGGTCTGCAAGAAACACCTCTAGAAACTCACGGACAACGGGCATAGAATCCATAGAAGGAACCTCAGCACTGGAATCACGAACATAAGCTAAGTAGGCCAAACACCCTTTCTCGACCATGCGCCGAGCCTTCATATAGGAGACAACCCTGCTGGAAGAATGACAAGGAGTCCCTCTCCACTCCAGTCGAGGCAACCCCGGTAATGCTAAGGTCACAGTCTTGGCGTGACAGTCCAATATGGCATGATAAGGCAACAACCAAACCTTCCCCAAAATGACATCAAAATCTACCATATCAAGGAGTAGAAGATCTACACTGGTCTCAAGACCTCCAATAACCACTACACAGGAACGGTAGACACGATCTACCATAATAGAATCACCCATCGGTGTAGACACATATACAGGGGTACTCATAGAATTGCGAGGCATAACCAAATAAGGAGAAAAATAAGATGACACATAGGAATATGTGGACCCTGGATCAAATAAAATCGAATCATCCATGTTGCAAGCTGAAACCATACCTGTGATAACTGCATTGGAGGCCTCTTCCTCAGGTTTGGCTGGAATAGCATAACATCGGGGCTGGGCCTCGTCAATCTAAACCACATCCCTGGGACGGCCTCCTGCTGGCTGACCTCTACCTCTAGCAGTCTGGCCTCCACCTCTAACTACCTCACCTCCACCTCAAACACCTAGACCCCCACCCCTAGCCGGCTGAGCGAGTCATGGAACACCTGGTGCTGAAGACTGTTTGAGGCTCGAGGGCTAAATCTAGAAATGTGCCCCAGACCACCACAAGTATAAAAAGATCTCGGCTGCTGTGACTGCTGACCCTGACGACTAGATTAACCACCCTAAAAACTGTGGAGCGGCGGTGCACTAATAGTTGCTTGTGGTGCACTATAGGGCAACTGATCAGAGTACTGCATATGAGAACCATGGCCACCTGGAGCACTGCGAGAAACCTGAAGTGCTGAATGAAACGACCTGGAAAGATGGCCCCTACCAAAAGAATCCCTGCCTCCAGATGAGGCACCACTGAACTAGACAAAATGACGGGGCCTCTTGTCAGACCCCTGACCACTCCCCTGTAATAGAATCATCTCAACCCGTCTGGCCAGATTGGTTGCATCTTGGAAAGAAATATCACTCCCTGTCTCTCTAGCCATCTGCAATCTAATCGGCTGAGCTAGTCCCTAGATAAACCTCCTCACACTCTCTCGTTCGGTGAGAAGTATCATAATAACATGACGGGCCAAGGTAATGAATCTGGTCTCATACTGAGTGACGGTCATAGAACCCTGCTGGAGACGCTCAAACTGCCTCCGATAATCCTTTCTCTGAGTGATAGGAAGAAACTTCTCAAGAAACAACTCGGAGAACTAGGCCCAAGTCAAAGGTGGTGATCCCGCTGGTCTAGCCAAACAATAATCTCTCTACCAAGTCTTGGCGGGACCTGACAGAAGAAACGTAGCAAAGTCGACCCCATTGGTCTCCACTATCCCCATGTTCCGAAGAACCTCGCGACAGCTATCCAAATAGTCCTGGGGATCCTATGAAGATGCAGATCTATAAGTTTTATCGAAGAGCTTGGTGAACCTGTCCAACCTCCACAAAGCATCAGCAGACATAGCTGCTCCATCTGCGGTCTGAGCCACAACACCCCGCTGAACTACCCCAACTGTCTGAGATGCTGGAGTCTGAAACTGAGGAGTCATCTATTCCGGAGTACGAGTAGCGAAAGTCTGGGCTCCTCTCCCAGCCTGAGGGACAGCCGGTGTTGTAGGGAGTAAACCTTCCCGATCGACACTCTCCATGAGGTCCACTAGACGGACCAGAGCATCCTGGAGTATCGGGGTAGCGATGAACCCCTCGGGAACCTGAGTTGGCCCAACCGGAACCGTGATGGCGGCTAACATTGAACCCGCTAGGCAAGCCAACGTTACCGGTTATTGCATCTTGTTTCTTTATTATTAGCAGTTAACAAGTGATATACAAAATCAGCGGAAATTAAAAGTGCGGAAGAAATAGAATCTAACAACTTAACTAAATACCAATACGAATTTCATAAAAGCTACTCCCAGAATTGGTGTCAAAATTTCCATGGATTGTCTACGAATACTACATATAAGGGTCTGAACAAAGGTAAATACATATGTCTCAGAAATAAATAAGAACATAATAGAAATGAAGTAGGAGGGGACGCCAAAGCCTGCGGACGCCTGCAGGACTACCTCGAAATCTCCACTGGACTGAAGGCAACTACCTCACTGTAAGGTCCGAAGGGGCCCTGTACCGGGATCTTCACAGAAGGTGCAGAGTGTAGCATCAGTACAACCGACCCAATGTACTGAGTAAGTGTCGAGCGTAACCTCCGAAGTAGTGACGAGGCTAGGACACGACAACCAAATAAACCTGTGCAGTTTAATCATATACGGAGACAATAATAACAACAAGAAATAAGAAGCTAAATACAAAGGAAGGGGGAACATGCTTATTGGAGTAAATATAAATTAATGGAAACAACGAAGTAAAGCAACAAATTATATACCAATTTAAACAACAGAAACAGTAACACAAAAACAAGTGCACGGCATCACCCTTCGTGCTTTTACTCTCATCCTCACCAAATAATAAATAGAATCGGCACGGCATCACCCTTCGTGCTCTTACTCTCATCCTTACAAAAAATCAATAGAAACGGCACGGCATCACCCTTCGTGCTTTTACTCTCATCCTCACCAAATAATAAATAGAATCGGCACGGCATCACCCTTCGTGCTCTTACTCTCATCCTTACAAAAAATCAATAGAAACGGCACGGCATCACCCTTCGTGCTTTTAATTTCATAATATTGCACGACATCACCCTTCGTGCTTTTAATTTCATAATATGGCACGACATCACCCTTCGTTCTTTACACTCTCTCACAATATCATACACGGGATCACCATTCGTGCTTTACACTCTTCCTCACCCAAACAAATCAACAACAGCAATCCGACAAGGAAATCAACAATATAAACAACAATAATAAAGCCATAACGTCCCGGCAAAGGAGCCAACAGTAGAATCAATATCATCCCGGCAATGAAAACCGCTATTACAAATCTCACTTAGTTACTTAACTTCATGTAGAAATTTTCAACTTGAACCAATACTCAACAATAATCAATACCAAGGAAATATCACCAACATGGATAATTATCAAATTAAACTCATGTAATGCTTAATGAAAAATCACATAACCCATAATATTCGACTCACATGCATAATTGACACCAACGTATAGATACTCGTCACCACACCTATACGTTGAACATGACACTAACACGTAGAAAATAAGACACAATACCTATTCCCTGAAGCTAAGGTTAAGCCAAACACTTACCTCGAATTCCACGACCAAACTCTTTTAAGGTGTAAATTGTTCATTATATGATGCCATCTTTTTTTTTATATGAAAAATAAAGAAAATAAACAAGAAAAATTAATTACACAAATATTCACAAGTTTGGACCAAAACACTTAAGCTTACTTCTCCAACAACCTAAGTTACGCCAATTGTTCCCCGGCAACGGCGCCAAAATTTGATACGCTCAATTTACACCTTAAAAGAGTGCAAGCGATTGTTGTCAAATATAGTAACCCAACAAGTTTGGGGTTGAATCCCATAAAGAACAATATGAGGGTGATTAGGAATGTTAGAGAGTTATCACTTATCGCGCAATGCCAAATGATTAAGATTTTGGGCTTTTTATATAATTGTTTATCGCTAAATGCGAAAATATAAACTAATCTAGAAAGCAAGTAAAATGATCATTGGCAACAAGAATGAATGCATCGGGGATTACACTCAAGTAACGATCCAATGTATTTCACGATTTTACAAATATGAGTGAGTTATGTTAATTAGCCACGGATAATATTTCTTAATTAGCTTTTCCCAAAGACTAACAAGACTTCCTAAATGAATTATTCCTAGCCCAATTAGGAGATTAAGCACTTCCGGGTTTGGCTACAAGTAGTTCAATCCTATCCCTAGGTAGAATCTATAAAATGAGGGTTAAATCCTCAAGTTCTTGTTAATTAATCTTTCCCAACCCCAAATAATCTTTTCCAAAATTAATTCGGAGTTAATGGGCGAGTCCTAGGGTTAGCTAATCCCTTTGGAAACATTAAAGAACAAGTATAATTAAAATAACAAACACCCACTTCATAAATATAATAAAATCATTCAATACATAAGCACAACAAGGTATTTAATCCACACTTTAAATATGAATATTCCCATAAACCAGATTCAAGTGTTGGAAAAATACTACACACTTAGATATTCAATACAAAACAAGGAAATGAAGAAATAAACATAAATGGGTAAGAAATCCTTAACCACAATGGTGAAATCTTCAAGACCCAAGTGTGTGTGCAAAGCCCTAGCTTCAAAACTTGTTCTTCTCTCTCTAAATTATATTTACAAAGCTGAAGATATGTCCAAAAGATTATTATGCCAAAGATTGCCAAGATAAGTCCTTTTATAGTGGGCCAGATTTCGGGTGAAAAGCGGATAAAAACACCCATGTCGGGCATATATGCGATCGCATTCCTGTCGCATAACAGGGATGCGATTCGCATCTTCACTT